>JALIGW010000018.1:16038831-16261331 GCA_023053685.1 Diadophis punctatus similis
ATAACCTTTCTGCTCCTCCGAAGCAGGTATCCCAGAACAAGATGGGGCCATTTCCCGAAGACCAGCCAGCCCGTGGCCCGTGGCTGTGTTTTCTGTCACCTTTGATGTTTATGTATGCAAGGGTTATTACTTTCTGCGGTCTGAAGTAAGGAGGCTCAGTTTCCCTGCCTCTGAAACATATCTGGATACAAGGGAGGTCAGAAACACAACTTGAAAAGGGCCATTTATCTGCAGGATACATTGATGGTAACAAGATACAGCCACGCTCGGCTGGTTTGCTATCCCTGCAACTTGCTGGAGAAGCTGTGAGTGCCATAAATGGGCTTGTTTACCAGCCATCATGTTCCTTTAGACACCTCTCCCTGCTAAGAACCAGAGGTGTTTTCTGAAAAACAAAATGCACTCTCAGCCATCCCAGCTAACTTTTTCTCTCCCGTCAACCTGTCAGTCTTCTGCCCACAATCAAAACGAATCCAAATTCAGGCAAGGATTATTCCCCTGGTTGCGACAAGCACAAACGCATTCAAACAGCATCCCCCCCAAAAATATATCACAATTTGGGAAAGAGATTGCTCTCCACTTCTTTCTCCAGGAAATGCCGGATGGTCTGTGAGCCGCCGGGTGAGGAGAGAACTGGCAAGGTTTGAGTCCACCGTGAGGGTCTTTCCCTTTGCGATGGGCTGGGAGAAGAACCTTGGGAGACAGAAGGGAGAGCTACAGGCAGGGCAACGGACAGAGAAATCTCAACCCACAAAAGGCTTTGCTGTCTGGGTTGCTCCCCATTCTGGCACTGATGATATTACCTAGTTGGGTCTTCTTCTTCTTCTTCTTCTTCTTCTTCTTCTTCTTCTTCTTCTTCTTCTTCTTCTTCTTCTTCTTCTTCTTCTTCTTCTTCTTCTTCTTCTTCTTCTTCTTCTTCTTCTTCTTCTCCTTCTCCTTCTCCTTCTCCTCCTCCTCCTCCTCCTCCTCCTCCTCCTCCTCCTCCTCCTCCTCCTTCTTCTCCTTCTCCTCCTCCTCCTCCCCCTTCTCCTCCCCCTCCTCCTTCTCCTCCCTCCTCCTCCTCCTCCTCCTTGCAGGAAGAAAAGAAAAACGTCTGCAAGACGACAACCAAGCTCAGAGGGAATCATGGGAAGGACCCAAAATTTATGTTGTTAAGTGAGATATTTGTTAAGCGAGTTTTGGGCCCATTTTACGACTTTTCTTGCCACAGTTGTTAAGTGAAACATTGCAGTTGATCAGTTAGTAACCTGGTTGTGCAGTGAATCCGGCTTCCCCATTGACTTTGCTGGTCAGAAGGTCACAAAAGGGGGATCGTGACCCCGGGACATTGCGGCCGTCATAAATGTGAGTCAGTTGCCAAGTGTCTGAATTTGGATCACATTACCATGGGGATGCTGCAACGGTCATACGTGTGAAAAATGCTCATAAGTCCCTTTTTTCAGTGCCGTAACTTTGAACGGTCACTAAACGAACTGTTGTAAATGGAGGACTTCCTGTGTCTCTTTTGAGGTCCATTCCACATTTTCGCTAATAATTGAGGATTACAGTTCTTCTGTCTTTGGTAGTACGTTTCCAGGTGAGAATTTAAGCCCTCATGGCAGCTCTTTTTGAGGTAAATCTTAATATTTGCCTTGCAGACAAGGGTCAGTGGACCGAGGGTGTGTATGTGTGTCTCCCCTAAGCTGCCCGGCTATTAAATCCGAGCGGCTTTATTCTCGACTCAGCATATTAAAAAAATCCCTTCTATGCTTCGTTATGGCCTAAATCCATTTTCATTCGTCGAGTTTTTCAAACCAATTTTCCTAATGATCCGGTAAAACATATTGGAAATGGCTTATGGGCAGCTTTTATTTAAATGATGGTAATTGGGTAATTGTAGCCCCTCAATTATTTTGATATAGCTGTTTTATTTAACGTTCAATTGCATCTTTCCTTGGCTTCTCGGCGAACGTAACTCTTCGGTCCCTTTAGAGCTGTCAAATGAAAAGGTTTATCTGTTGCTATAGCTTAATTTCTCAAGGAGGTCTGTTACTTTTATCTTTTAATACCCTTTTAATAAACTCTTATTGGTTTGGGTTCTGCAATGGAACGCCCCCAATGAGATAGCTATTCATATATTTTCTGTTAGGGGTCTCCCCCCCTTTAAAAAAACTCAGAAAATTGTGTCCCAAACCCTAAAAGGATAAGAAGATGTTGTTCACAACATACCTAATTTGATGATTAAGATGTTCTAAGCGTTCACAATACTTTGAACTGTACATTTAACTGAACTTTCATTCATTCTTTCAGTTCATGAAATATATTAACACCAAGAAACCCAACCCAACTTAACACTTACCAGCATCTTTCCTTTCCTTTCCCTTCTTTCCTTTCCCTTCTTTCCTTTCTTTTCCTTTCCTTTCCTTTCCTTTCCTTTCCTTTCCTTTCCTTTCCTTTCCTTTCCTTTCCTTTCCTTTCCTTTCCTTTCCTTTCCTTTCCTTTCCTTTCCTTTCTTTTCCTTTCCTTTCCCTTCCTTTCCTTTCCTTTCCCTTCTTTCCTTTCCTTTCCTTTCTTTTCCTTTCCTTTCCTTTCCTTTCCTTTCCCATCTTTCCTTTCCTTTCCTTTCCCTTCTTTCCTTTCCTTTCTTTTCCTTTCCTTTCCCGTCTTTCCTTTCCTTTCCTTTCCTTTCCCTTCTTTCCTTTCCTTTCCTTTCCTTTCCTTTCCTTTCCTTTCCTTTCCTTTCCTTTCCTTTCCTTTCCTTTCCTTTCCTTTCTTTCCTTCCCTTCCCTTTCCTTTCCTTCCCTTCCCTTTCCTTTCCTTTCCTTCCCTTCCCTTCCCTTCCCTTCCCTTCTTTTCTCCTTTCCTTTCCTTTCCTTTCCTTTCCTTTCCTTTCCTTTCCTTTCCTTTCCTTTCCCTTCCCTTCCCTTCTTTTCTCCTTTCCTTCCCTTTCTTTTTTCCCCATTCCCTTTTTTATTTTCCTTTCTCTCCCCTTCTCCCTCCCCCTTCTGCTTCCTGTTCCCCCCTTCCTTTCCCCCTCTTCCCCCTTTTTCTACTCCTTTCTATATTCATATTTGGTGGTTTTCTTGCAGATGTTTCATTACCCAGCTAGGCAACATCATCAGTGCTAGAAGGGAGTGGGCGTTTGCCCTGACGACGTTGCCTAGCTGGGTCACCCGAGCTCAGAGAGCACCCACCGTTCAATCCTAAGCTACAAATACTCTCTTCTATCCAAGGTCTTCCTTCTCTGCCAGACTCAGCCACAGTTGGCTCAGTTTATTTTTTATTTTATTTGTTTGTCACACATGTACAAGATAGTAGGTATTGGTATAAACATAAACATTAGCAAAGTAGGTACAGGTAAATTAGGCAATAGGACAGTAGGACAGGGGCGGTAGGCACAATGGTGCGCTTATTACAGACCTCTTAGGAATGGGGTGAGGTCGACAGTAGACAGTCTAAGGTTAAAGTTTTGGGGGTTTGGGGAAGAAACCACAGAGTCAGGTAGTGCATTCCAGGCATTGACCACTCTGTTGCTGAAGTCGTATTTTCTGCAGTCGAGTTTGGAGCGGTTTACATTGAGTTTGAATCTATTGTGTGCTCGTGTATTGTTGCGGTTGAAGCTGAAGTAGTCATTAACAGGAAGGACATTTTGGGATATGATTTTATGAACTACATTTAGGTCAGATCGGAGGTGACGAAGTTCTAAGCTATCTAAGCCCAAAATTTCAAGTCTGGTGGAATAAGGTATTCTGTTGTGAGTAGAGGAGTGGAGGACTCTTCTTGTGAAATTTTGTTGATCAGTTGATCAGACCAGTTGGCAGTCAAGGTTGGCACCACCTAGAAGGTCCCAACACTTGCCTTTTTCCGTCCTTTTCCGTCCTTCAAAAGCGGAGGGATTTCCTAAGAAGGTTTTGCCTGTGGGGAAAGGAAAAAAAAAGGCCCAAGCAGATTGCAGTATGGATTTACAAAGGATTAAAGTTAATTAAGGAGCTCTTAGTGGTTCCTATTTCCTTCTATCTGCCAGCTATTTAGATGCTAATGTGTGGCCTGCCAGGAAGGAGAGGACAGATGTCAGCAAGTGGGCACCTTCTCCTACCAGGGAGCGCTAAAAAATTAATGAGATTATTTATTTATACACACAGACGCACACACAAAATATAGGTATTGCTTATTTTCAGAAGTATGCGATCCGACCGGATATAATTCACATCATTAAGGTAGCATCTCGCGCCGCATAATAATTTCCTACATTATCACGGGTAAGGTTTTAATGCATAAATAAAGAAAGAGAGCAACCCAAAAACGGAAATAAATATTATAAATATTAATGCTAAGAAAAATATCTATCTCTCCCACCCCCCTTTTTTTTCTTTTCTTTTTTACAATTGCCTAATTTACTGCTTGGAACTGACACCCTGTTTGGACTAGAATCTTTATTAGATATTGTACAAGAGAAGGAAAAAAAAGAAAACACCAAAGAAGAAAGTTGCTCTTCTGCCCAAGTGGATTGAAAACGAAAAAAACATGGTCATATCCACCTTGCTTGCTTTTTGGGTTTTAATAATCCCGAGTAAGATTTCTCATGAGAAGGAATACAGGTAGTCCTTGAGTTACGACCGCAATTGAGCCCCACATTTATGTTGCTAAGTCAGACGTTTGTTAAGTGAGTTTGCCCCATTTTACGACCTTTTTTGCCGCAGTTGTTAAGTGAATCAACATGGTTTTTAAGTTCGTAACCTGATTGTTAAGTGAATCTGGTTTCTCCCATTGGCTTTCTTGGTCAGAAAGGTGGCAAAAGGGGATCACCAGGAGACGGTGAGTTCTAGTCCGGCCTTAGGCATGAAAGCCACCTAGGTGACTTTGGGCCAGTCACAAGGAGCCTGTGAGTTCTAGTCCGGCCTTAGGCATGAAAGCCACCTAGGTAACTGGGCCAATCACCAGGAGCCTGTGAGTTCTAGTCCCACCTTAGACGTGAAAAATGGCTGGGTGACTTTGGGCCAGTCACCAGGTGACGGTGAATTCTAGTCCCACCTTAGCCATGAAAGCCAGCTAGGTGACTTTGAGCCAATCACCAGGAGCCTGTGAGTTCTAGTCCCACCTTAGCCATGAAAGCCCGCTGGGTGACTTTGGGCCAATCACACTCTCAGCCCAACTCACCTCACCTGGTTGCCGTTGTGTGGAATATAGGATAAGGAAGGTGTGTTGGATATGTTTGGCACCTTGAATTATTTGTAAAAATAATAAAGGCAGGATACAAATTAAATAAGCAAGTTTCAGAGGCACTGTAATAGTACTCTGAATTTTAAAGGACAACCCCAAGTCCGGTAGACAAGGAAAGGCAGATATTAGCGAATCCGCAGAAGAAGCATCAGTTACCTTGATATTTAGCTGATTCCTTGATCCTCCCGAGCTCTGCTTGGTTTCTTGTGGTTTCTTGCCACCTTGAATTTAATTTAACTGCCTTGTTGCCACAGGCGACCCGCAACCCATTCATGGAACTCCCAGTAGGTAAAGGAGCAAACTAGCAGAAAATGCAGATTAAATCTCATTTGCTTTGGCCGTATCTTTTGTGATTATGCAGGACAAGGAGTGATAGACAAGAGCACTGCTGTGTTTTCTCTCTGGCCAGTTCGTTGTGCGTTATCTTTGCAAAAACGTTTACCCATCCCCTCTGTGATTCTACAGTTGCCCTTGTGTGCATGTTTTGGTTTGGACATCATAAATTAGAGGGGGAAAGCAGCAGCTTCTACCATGTGAACCTTTTGGGCTAAGCCTGACTGCTCTTTAGAAGGCCAGATCCTGAAGATGAAACTCAAAATACTTTGGCCACCAAATGAGAAGGAAGGACTCACTGGAGAAGAGCCTAATGCTGGGAAAGATTGAGGGCAAAAGAAGAAGGGGACAGCAGAGAATGAAGTGGCTGGATGGAGTCACTGAAGCAGTCGGCGTTAGCTTAAATGGACTCCGGGGGATGGTAGAGGACAGGAAGGCCTGGAGGAACGTTGTCCATGGGGTCGCGTTGGGTTGGACACGACTTCACAACTAACAACAAAAGAACTGTGGGAACTAGGTAACACCATCAGTACTAAAATAGTTCCTATTTGCAAACCCCACCCTCTTCTAGCATGTTCATGTTCAGGGGGTTGGACTAGAAGACCTCCAAGGTCCCTTCCAACCCTGTTATTTTGTTATTCTTAAGATCATGCAGGGGGAAAACACTTGGTGTGATAGCCACCAAATTCCGTGACAGATGTTGCAGTCACTTAGTTCAGTCCCAGGAGGAGAAAGCAACATGAGACAATTGTGAAATGGCTCAACCATCCAGATGTCAGCCACCCAGGGGAAATCTGTCCACAGAGTCAAAATATTTAAAGTTGCATCGCATTAATTCGCATTAATCTACCTTCAGGGAGCTAAAACTATCAGGATTCTACTTTGAAGAGACGGAGAGTGGGAGGAAATATCCTTGGCATTCCACAATATGTAAGTGCACAGTTTGAGCCACAAAGTTTTCAGACAGATGGAAAAACCAACTTAAATCAGTGTGCCTCACAAATATGCTTTCAACATTTTCAAGCATGAACGAAGGCGAATCTAATGTTGCAGGATCCAATGTGGGTCGGTCACCGGGACCAGAGATTTAGTCTTCCAATATTTCGGACTTGTGCTGGAGCCCATCCTCAGGGAACTTATTTCTAGCAGAGTGTGTACTTTGGACTAGTCACTGCGTAGTGTTTATATGGTTCCTGTTGTTGTGTGGCTTTTCAGTTGTTGATTGGGGTGTTGATGGCTGGCTATTAAATCGTTAATATTTCCTTGTCGCCTCCTACATACTTGATAAGCTGGTGATAAAACACCAGTCCTGAGTGACGTTTCCCGGGCTTCAATCACTTCCCTGGCTGTTTTTGCGCCTGCTCGTCCAACAATCTTGATAGCAGCAAAACTGAATATATCGATTTCAACACATCGTCAGAATAGGAAAAGTACCAGTTCCCTCATTTTCATGTCTTCTCTTTTGCTTTGAGGGCCTCCTCTTGGGAAAGAGATAGAATATATAAATAACAGCTAAAGCAACAGAACGGTGTTTCTTGTCAGGGTTCCAGATAGCATCCAAAATTAAATCCGAGTCCAAGGCAAAGTATTCCTCAAAGTTCCAATTTGTTAATAGAGCCATGTTGGCACATCTGGGTGAAACCCGAATCTGAAGCTTCCCAGGTTTCACCACCCAGTTGAAAGTTCAAGTCCTTGCCCCCCCACCCACAAATCCATCACGTTGTCCAATCTTCAATTGCCATGCTGGCAGAGTCCACCCATCTCCTTCCGTGCAGGTGCAGAGGTACAGAGACAAAGGATGACCTTGGCTTTCTAGAAAGAATTCGTTATGGCTACATGCTAGCAGCTTCATACAATCCCCCCTCCCATTTTCCCAAGGTAGAAAATGCATAGTAGAATAGTATAAAGTGTTGCAGGCCTAAGATCCCAAATAAAATTTATTTATTTATTTATTTAAATAGATTTGTATGCCGCCCAGCTCCCAGGGGACTCTGGCTTCGGCCTGACATTTCTCAACCTTGGCAGCTTGACGATGGGTGGACTTCAACTCCCAGAATCCCCCGCCAGCCTGGGAATTTGAAGTCCACCCAAGGTTGAGAAACACGGCAATAGAATAGTCTTGGATTTCCAAGTGTTTCTTCCTTCTCTGACCCACACAAAATGTAATCGTTTTGCTGAGGTTCCTACACTTTCTTATTAACCGATACGGAAGATAAAACATCCATGCTACGTTTTCCTGCTGCCCTGCCCTTTCCTTAGGAAGTCTGAAAAGGAAAGTGAAGATATGTAATTTTATTTTTTCTCAGACCTCTAGGCCAGTGATAAAATCCAAATTTTTTTACTACCGGTTCTGTGGGTGTGGCTTGGTGGGTGTGGCTTGGTGGGCGTGGCAGGGGAAGGATACTGCAAAATCTCCATTCCCTCCCCATTCTGGGGCCAGCCAGAGGTGGTATTTGCTGGTTCTCCGAACTACTCAAAACTTCCGCTACCGGTTCTCCAAACTACTCAAAATTTCCACTACCGGTTCTCCAGAACCTGCTGGATTTCACCCCTGCTGGTTAGAGTGCAGCACTGCAGGCTACTTCAGCTGACTGCTAGCTGCAGTTCAGCTGTTCAAATCTCACCGGCTCAAGGTTGACTCAGCCTTCCATCCTTCCGAGGTGGGTAAAATGAGGACCCAGATTGTTGGGGGCAATATGCTGAACTCTGTAAACCGCTTAGAGAGGGCTGTAAAGCACTATGAAGCGGTATATAAGTCTAAGTGCTATTGCTATTGCTATTGCTCTAGGCCATCTCTCCCTGTAAGTGACTTTTCACAGCGTTTTTTTTTCCAGAACCGCCCAAGAAACTCTGTGTATTTAATATGCCAGGAAATCATTCTGCCTATAATTAACTGCTGGTAGAATGAAACACAGCAACTGAGCCTCTGGATAATAAATTACCAAGCCTTTTCAACTGTATCTGAAACAGAAACACTTTGTTTTCTCTTTGCTATTCACAGACTTCGAGATAATTATTTGGGAGGGGTTACAAGCCCCTCCTTGCAAGTCTTTCTCTCCAGCAGATTTGGGGCAAGTTCTGTTTATACCTGGCAGTTTTAAACCCCTTCCCCACTCAGCTCAGGAATCAACCCCTCTTTATTTTCCTGACTTTTGGTGCTTCCCATTATTTTGGGAAATTGTGACTCTAGAAAGGAAAGCAGAGAAGAGCAACAAAGATGATTACGAGGCTGGAAGCTAAAAGATCCAAAGAACAGGAGGAATTGTATATATCTAGTCTAACAAAGAGGAGGACTAGGGGTGACATGATAGCAATCTTCCAATATTTGAGGGGGTCAAGCTATCCTCCAAAGCACCAGAAGGCAGGAGAAGAAGCAACAGATGGAAACCAATCAAGGAGAGAAGCAACCTAGAACTAAGGAGAAACTTCCTGACAGTGAGAACAATTAATCAGAGGAACGTTTTGCCTTCAGAAGTTGTGGGTCCTCCATCCTTGGAGGGTCTCCAAAGCACCTTTGGGACAACCATGACCTGGATGACTGAGAACCTCCATACACCTTGAAGAAGAAGCTTGGAAGAAGCTTCTTGGATGAGAAGTGAAACTTCTTTATTTATTTATTTTATTTTATTTTATTTTATTTTATTTTATTTTATTTTATTTTATTATTTTATTTTATTTTATTTTATTTTATTTTATTATTTTATTTTATTTTATTATTTTATTTTATTTTATTTTATTTTATTTTATTTTATTTTATTTTTATTTATTTTATTTTATTATTTTATTTTATTTTATTTTATTTTATTTTATTATTTTATTTTATTTATTTTATTATTTTATTTTATTTTATATTTTATTTTATATTTTATTTTTATTTTATTATTTTATTTTATTATTTTATTTTATTTTATTTTATTTTATTTTATTATTTTATTTTATTTTATTTTTTTGCTGTTCTTATATGCCACCCTACTCCCTGGGGACTCAGGGCGGTGTACAATAGAGTATAAACAATACAACAAGAACAGTAGCAAAAATAAAACGTTTCATTAATTAAAAGATTAAAAAACCAAACAGCACATTCATACCTGGGGGGACCTAAGATGTTCATTTGGTCACATCACCCCGCCTGCAGGAAGAGCCATGTCTTAATAGCTTTCCTGGAGGCCAGCAAGGTGGGGATAGATCGGATCTCTGGGGGGAGTTGGTTCCAGAGAACCGGACCCCCGACAGAGAAGGCTCTCGCCCTTGGTCTTCAAAGAAAAAGGAAGAAAGTCCAGTTTGATGAAAGCACCTTTGGGACAAACCCATGACCTGGATGACTGAGAAGCCAGAGGGACCTTTCTCGCTCGTTTCTACAGCATTGGAAGCTGCTTCCTCCCCATTCCCTGTCCCACATCCCCGTTCTTTGCCTACCTTACCGATTCATCCAAGCAACCCGATGCCACCCAATAACGTAATCCATCTCTGGCAGCCGCCCACAGCCACAAATTCAGCTGTTAATTAAGAATTCTCAGCTTGCGCGCCCTCCGCCTGGGCGAAGCATCCTGTTTTGAAACCTCTCCCTCTATCTCGGAGCAGGCATGCAGACATATCCCATTTTCAGCTGTACGTATTTGCCCCCCCCCCCCCCCCACAAAAAAAAGCACTTACCGTGCCGGCACTTGAAATATGTCTTTTGCGATAAGCTTTAAAACCCTACCCGGAGAACGTTTATTAAACATTTAAATTGGCAGCCGGCGTTTGGCTCTCCAAAATTTCTCTTGCAGGGAAGTTGGAGAAGGCAGGGATGGGCCGTCTTCATTGGGCCTGGCTTGGGAACGTGCTTCCCACAACATCACGATGTTAGACTGGCTGTTTGGATATGTTTTACCTGGAATTCATCGGCTGCAAAAGATGTCGTCCCCCCCTCCCAGATCAAGGGGTCAGAAAAAGAGCATTCAGTTTTGGGAGAAACCCAAAGTCCCCATTGAAAAGGTGCAGTGTTTCAGGAAGTGCACTGACAAATCCAGTCGTGTTTTGTTTCCTTAGTCTGTTGCGTCAACTAAACCATAGAGATTTGTCATGAATAATTTAGGCTTATGGATAGAAGGGAATATTTGTAGCTCGGGGTTGAACCAGGGCCTACTTGGTGCTCTCTAAGCTTGGTTGATTTCTTGCAGACGTTTCGTTACCCAACTAGGGAACGTCATCAGTGCTAGAAGGAAGCGGGGATTGTGGAGAGGAGGAGGACTATGGAGTCCTTGGAGCTCTCTGAGCTTGGTTATTTTCTTGCAGACATTTCATTACCCAACTAGATAACATCATCAGTGCTAGAAGGGAGTGGGATTTGCGCAGCGAGGACTGTGGTGTTCTCGGAGCTTTCTGAGCTTGGTAGTTTTGCAGACGTTTCATTACCCAACTAGGGAACATCCTCAGTGTTAGAAGGAAGCAGGGATTGTGGAGATGAGGAGGAGGAGGAGGACTATGGGCTCCTTGGTGCTCTCTGAGCTTGGTTGTTTCCTTGCAGACGTTTCATTACCCAACTAGATAACATCATCAGTGCTAGAAGGGAATGGGATTTGCGGAGGGAGGACTGTGATGTCCTCGGGGCTTTCTGAGCTTGGTAGTTTTGCAGACACTACATTACCCAACTAGCTAACGCCATCAATGCACATCACCAGGAGAATGAGGTGTTTCTTGAATCGCATTTCAGACCATTCCAGCACCCTAAAATAAGATGGATCATGGCAGCTCGTTTCTCCCTCTCTCCTCCAGTCCATCAGGAAGGTGGCAACTTGTACCCCAACTTCCGCCCTGCTTCTACCTCCCCGGATGGCTGCAGGCCACCGGCACATCTAGGTCTCCGTTTTCATCTGTCCCAGCGTGCAGGAACAGCATCATTAGTGGAATAATGTGACGGCGGTAATTAGTGTGGGATTTGCAGGCAGTGATGCCTTATTTCATTGTGGCAAGCCCGTTCTCTTTCATCGGCGCCTGGCCATCTGCTTGATTTCTTAACTAAAAGTTGCGCCGTTCGGACCGAGTTCATTAAGAGGAGCTGCTCGAGTGGAAAACAGGAATGGCGGCGCCTGCTTTCCAACTCAACCGTTGCCAGAATCTGCCTCCGGATGACACCCTGGAGGGATATTTCGTCGTCCTCCTTTAGTGACGTTTCGGGGAAGAATGGCGATGTCGGGTTTTGCAGCAGCAGGTTTTTTTTAGGGGGGGGGAGAAGAGCTTTTAAATCAAACGATCCATCAGGCTGCTGCAGCAGCACCCACTGTCCTTAATTAACACGCGCAGGCGGTCCTCAACGTACGGCGTCAATGGAGCCCGACGTTTTTGTTGCGAAGCGAAAGGGTTGCTAAGTGAGTTCTGTTCCGCCAACCTGCAACCTTCCTCGCCACAGCGTTTCAGGGAATACCTGCAGTTGTTAAGTTGGTAACCCGGTTGTTAAGTGGACCTGGCTTCCCCATTGACAGTCGAAGGTCGGAAAATGGGATCACGTGACCCAGGGAGATTGCAACCGTCATAAATGTGAGTCAGTTGCTAAGCGTCTGAATTTTGATCAGTGACTTATGACTGTTTTTCACACTTACGACCATTGTAGTATCCCCATGGTCATTTGGTCAAAATTCCTCCTCCTCCTCTCTGCAAACTCCACTCTCTTCTAGCACTGATGATGTTACTTAGTTGGGTCACGAAACATTTGCAAGAAAACAACCAAGCTCAGAGAGCACCAAGGACTCAATTCCTCCTCCTCCTCCTCCTCCTCCTCCTCCTCCTCCTCCTCCTCCTCCTCCTCCTCCTCCTCCTCCTCCTCTGCAAACTCCACTCTCTTCTAGCACTGATGATGTTACCTAGTTAGGTCATGAAACGTCTGCAAGAAAACAACCAAGCTGAGAGAGCACCAAGGACCCCACAATCCTCCTCCTCCTCCTCCCCATAATTGTCCCGGGATCACGTGACCCCCTTTTGCGACCTTCTGACAAGCAAAGTCAACGGGGAATCCAGATTCACTTAACAAACGTTACTAACTTAAGAACTGCAGTGATTTGCTTAACAACAATGGCAAGAAAGGTCGTTAAGCGGGACAAAACTCACTCCACAACCCTCTCGCTTAGTAACAGAAATTTTGGGCTCAATTGTGAGGACCATAAGCCGAGGACCTCCTGCATGTGCAGACGTTTTCTTTGACGGATCAGGTTTGAGGCTGACTCATCAAGTCCCGGTGCAGCCTGTAAGCCTAAAGGATGATCCAGAAGGTATTTGAGACCATTAACAAGATGCCTTTATTGCTATAAAATGCCCTGCTGGTGTCTTCTTTTCGAAAACCCTGGTGTGAATGACCTATGGAGGCAGAAAAGAGGCCGTGTGGATGCATAGTTATAAGCACATAAGCACAATATACTTCATTCACTCACCCTGATTTATAGCACATCAGGTGGACCCACCCAGTACTGTAGAGTCATTGGGGGTTGTGTGTGTAGGATAGGATAGGATAGGATAGGATGCAGAATAGACTAAGAATAAGATTGGAATGGAATGGAATAGAATAATAGTTTGGCTCAGGTGGCGCAGTGGTTAAATGCAGCTTCTGCAGGCTACTCCAGCTGACTGCTAGTTCAGCAGTTCAGCTGTTCCAATCTCACCGGCTCAAGGTTGACTCAGCCTTCCAACCTTCCGAGGTGGGTAAAATGAGAACCCAGATTGTTTGGGGGCAAGATGCTGACTCTGTAAACCGCTTAGAGAGGGCTGGAAAGCACTATGAAGCGGTATATAAGTCTAACTGCTATTGCTATAATAAAATATGGAATGGAATGGAATATGGAATGGAATGGAATAGAACAATAGAATAATAATAGAATAATAATAGAATAGAATAGAATAGAATAGAATAGAATAGAATAGAATAGAATAGAATAGAATAGAATAGAATAGAAAATGGAATAGACTAGACTAGACTAGACTAGACTAGACTAGACTAGACTAGACTAGACTAGACTAGAATAGAATAGAATAGAATAGAATAGAATAGAATAGAATAGAATAGAATAGAATAGAATAGAATAGAATAGAATAGAATAATAGAGTTGGAAGGGATTTCAAAGATCTTCTAGTCCAACCCCCTGCTTAGGCAGGAAACCCTAAACCATTTCACACAAATGGTTATCCAATCTCTTCTTAAAAACTTCCAGTGTTGGAGCATTCACAACTTCTAGAGGCAAGCTGTTCCACGGATTAATTGTTCTAACTGTTAGGAAATTTCTCCTTTGTTCCAGGTTGGTTCTGTCCTTGATGAGTTTCCGTCCGTTCCTTCTTGTCTTGCCTTCTGGTGCTTTGGAAAATAAGTTGTTCCCCTCTTCTTCGGGGCAGCCCCTCAAATACTGGAAGACTGCTATCATGTCCGTCCGTCCCCTGTCCTTTTCTCTAGACTGGCCATACCCAGTTCCTGCAACCGTTCTTCCTATGTTTTAGCCTCCAGGCCTTTAATCATCCTAGTTGCTCTTCTCTGCACTTTTTCCAAAGTCTCAACATCTTTTTTTTGTAATTTGGGGTGACCAAAACTGGATGCAGCATTCCAGGTGTGGTGTTACTAAGGATTTATAAAGTGGTCCTGATACTTCATGTGATTTTCATTCAAACAATTCTGTGAATTATCTTGAATCTCCCCTTTGAAAAGAGGCCGTGTGGATGCATATTCATAAGCACATAAACACAATATCCTTCATTCACTCACCCTGGTTTATAGCAAATCGGGTGGACCCACCAAGTACTGTAGAGTCATTGGCCATTGAGTGTGTGTGTGTGTGTGTGTATGTGTGTGTGTGTGTGTGTGTGTGTGTGTCTGTCTGTCTGTCTGTCTGTCTGTCTGTCTGTCTGTCTGTCATTCAGCCAGCAACACCTTACTGCATTTGAATTTGCAAAGATGAAAAAAAAAAAACCACACCACAAAGCTATTGATTCTTTCTGAATTTTCATTATGGCACCGAAGAACAGAAGAATCCCTCCCCCGAATCATTTATTCATGATTTTTGTATTATGTTTTTAATTAAAACAAGCTTTGCCATTGCTTTGTGTAAAGGTTTTGTATTTTTCATTCAAGAAGAAAGAAAGGAGGAAATTTTTTTTAAAAAAAACCCAACAAACCAATATTGCTCTAATGGAAACAGATTCCCCTTCACTTTTCAGCTTTGCTGGGTTTTGCTAACCGCTTAATGAAGCTACACTTCAGCGGTCTTTAAACACAAAGCGGGGATGTCCGTCGGCTCCATTGTTAGGAAACGCTCCTTTAGAAGTTAAAAGGTAAAATCTACCTGGCTGGTTTTTTGTGTGAGCATTTCTGGGGCTAAAACGCTCGACTGATCTTTATTGTCATGGATCACACAAGCCAGCCATACAAATTAGTTGTAATTACTGAAGTTCTTTCCCTCTCTTTAACAATTGGCAACTGGTCCAGTATTGTCTAGGCATAATTGAAGTATTACTTGGACATTAGATACAATTAAAAACTTTTATCTGCCTGGTTAACTCTGCGCTCTTTGGCGCCCAGTTGTGATAGCTGTTCATATGCAGGTTTGGTCATGGGTTGTGGTATGTTCATCAGCAAAGTTGTGTATGCATGGCTAACAGATCTAGGTGCCAAGATGAAAGCCAATTTGGTCTAGTGGTGAAGGTAGCAGGCTGGAAAGTGGGAGATGGTGAGTTCTAGTCCCTCTTTAACCATGAAAGCCAGCCTTTGACTTTGGGCCAGTCATCAGGAGATGGTGAGTTCTAGTCCTGTCTTCGTCATGAAAGCCAACTGGGTGACTTTGGGCCAATCACCAGGAGATGGTGAGTTCTAGTCCTGTCTTCGTCATGAAAGCCAACTGGGTGACTTTGGGCCAATCACCAGGAGATGGTGAGTTCTAGTCCTGTCTTCGTCATGAAAGCCAACTGGGTGACTTTGGGCCAATCACCAGGAGGTGGTGAGTTCTAGTCCTGTCTTAGTCATGAAAGTTAGCTGGGAGACTTTGGGCCATTCACCAGGAGATGGTGAGTTCTAGTTCTGCCTTCGTCATGGAAGTCATCTGGGTGATTTTGGACCAATCACCAGGAACCTGTGAGTTCTAGTCCCACCTTAGTCATGAAAGCCAGAAGGCATCAATAGTATGGATTCCTGGAACTTAACCATGAACATCTAGGGTTGTTTACTTCTAGAAAGACTATTGCGAAAGGTACCCGGAAACACCCAGGACAGTTGAGTGTCACAATTTTGTCCTCTTTCCCACCAAACTTTTGTTCTCGGTTCACTCAACGTGTTGTGTGGCATTGGTACATCTTCAGCCACGTCGTTTGGTGAAGGAATCAGAAGAGATTGTAAACCTTGGGCCTCCTACATACAAGTGGCTGAAACGGGCTATTTATTCTGAGAAGGGATTCAGATGTAGAAAGGGTCGATTTTGTGATGAACGTAATTTGTCGCTTGAACAAAAGTATGTACAGTTGTCTTCACGGCCCTTGGAAGATTATTTAAGGAAACAAAAACGGTATTTTCTTTCTTTTAACCAAGGGAGAACACCCTGGCGAAGTCTGCATGGATCTTAACCAACCCTTCCTCCAATTTTTTATTCCTATTTTTTAAAAACTGCAGTGGACTTGAAGCCCACCCCTGATATCTTAAAGTCCTATGTGCCATTTGGGGAGGGTGGCTGAATAAGAATTCTGAAGTGGCTGTCCGTGAACTTCAAGAGGGAAACACTGTTAGGTATATTTAACATTTAAGGAACCCTTTCAGAAAGTCTAGAGCATTTAATCTACATCAGATCAGAAACGGCAGGCATTTCGTTCTTGGGAAATGTTAGATAAAGAATCCCAGGTCCTCAACTGGCAAGAAAAGAGCTTTTGTGCGGGCATAAATGTCAGATGGTACGTTGATTCCCCCCCTCCTTTTTTTGCAAGAGAAGAATAAATATGAAACTAGATTTTCAGCTGCTACACATATATTGAGTTAGAATATTTCTCTGTGCAAAATCCTTCCAGGTGAAAATTCTCTTGTCCCTTGACTTAACAACCATATTGGAGCCTAGAATTTCCGTTGCTAAACGAGACAGTTGTTCAGTGAGTTTCGCCCCGTTTTACGATCTTTCTTGCCCCCGTTGTTAAGCGAATTTCTGCAGTTGTTACATTAGTCACATGGTTGTTAAGCGAATCTGGCTTCCCCATCGACTTGGCTTGTCAGAAAGTCGCAAAAGAGGATCACATGAGCCCGGGACACTGCAACTGTCATAAGTACATGCCAGTTGCCAAGCGTTTTTGAATTTTGATCACGTGACCATGGGGATGCTGCAGCGGTCATAAGTATGAGAAATGCTCATTTTTCTCAGTGCTGTTGTAACTTCATACAGTCACTAGTTGTAAGTCGAGAACTACTTGCACACACACACACAAAATTGCAAGCAGCATCACCCAATCACAGTTTTTCGAAATCTGCAGATGAAAGACTTTCTAACACAATATTGGTTTTCCCCTCGTTGGTTTTCTACTTTTGCAAGAGTTGCGTTCAGCACACTTTTGAACGGAGGGTTTTTTTTTTAAATTTATTTATTTAAAAAAGGGCCTAGATAAGCAATTTTATTAGATTCCGCTTCTTACAAAATGTACTTTTCTTGCAGCTTCCCCCTCCCCCCCCAAAAAAAGAGATTTGAGCCGTGAGTCAATCCATTTTGGGGCAGTTCTAATCAAAGGTTTTTCTCATTTAATCACTTGGGAGGCCAAGAAAATTTCTTGCTTTGTCAGAAGGCCAGTCTAAAATCCCAGGAGTTTGCTCCTTTCAGCACTCACTCCCACAAGTTCACTTCCTCCTCTCCTTGTACCTGTTTTTTTAGGAAACAGCTGTTTTCCCACTTTCCCTATCTTTATTTCGACAGGCCCTCTGATTCCTACAAGAATCTCTCCTTCCCTCCTTCGTAATCGGGTAGCGGAGAACAGTTGCCTCCAGAGGAGAGTAAAATAGCGAAAGAAATAGGACTGGCTCTGAAGAAAGCTGTTATGGTTGGTCACACAGTCATCCATAGAAGAATAGAGTAGAGTAGAGTAGAGTAGAGTAGAGTAGAGTAGAGTAGAGTAGAGTAGAGTAGAGTAGAGTAGAATAGAAACAGAATAGAATAGAATAGAATAGAATAGAATAGAATAGAATAGAATAGAATAGAATAGAATAGAATAGAATAGAATAGAATAGAATTCTTTATTGGCCACGTGTGATTGGACACACAAGGAATTTGTCTTTGGTGCATATGCTCTCAGTGTACATAAAAAGACAAGATACATTCATCAAGAATCATGAGGTACAACACTTAATGATTGTCATAGGGTACAAATAAGCAATCAGGAAACAATATTAATATAAATAGTAAGGATACAAGCAACAAGTTACAGTCATACAGTCATAAGTGGGAGGAGATGGGTGATTTTGGTCCATCTATCAAGCCCTTTCTAAGTGTTCCTTAGGAAGGTTCTTGGGAAGGATTGCAATTGGCCGATGGGGATTTTGACAATGCCGACGGGGTTCAATTGATATTGTTATGGTTTGTCACACAGCCAGCCAGATGTTCAGAGCAGATTTGGCATTTTGGTTCACCTATCGAGCCCTTCCTAAGGACCTGGGACAGGGAGGTGTGGATGTTTTGACAGGGTTAAAGGTCACGTCGCAGGATGTCAGCTATTCTGAGTAAAACTGCCTTTGCAATTGTCTACAATAGTCCTTGACTTACGACTTCAATTGAGCCCCAAATTTCTGTTGCTGAGACATTTGTTAAGTGAGTTTTGCCTTTACCTTTCTTGCCACCGTTGTTAAGTGAATCACTGCAGTTGTTAAGTTAGTCACACGGTTGTTAAATTAATCTGGCTTCCCCGTGGACTTTGCTGGTCAGATCGTCGCAAAAAGTGACCCCATGACCCCAAGACACTGCAACCGTCATAAGTAGAAGTCATTTGCCAAGTGTTTGAATTTTGATCACGTGACCATAGGGATGATGCAACGGTCATAATAGCCATAGGGTTCAGGGTTCCAAATAGCATCCAAAATTAAACCAGAGTCCGAGGCCAAGTATTCGTCAAAGTTCCAATTTATTAACAGAGCCATGTTGGCACATCTGGGAGAAACTCGAATCTAAAGCTCCAAGGGTTTCTCCACCCAGTTTAAAGTTCATCCCCTTGCCCCCACACCATAGGTGGGTTCCTGCCAGTACGCTCTTACCTGTTGGTCGCTGCAAAACCGAAGAAGCCAGTGGCATTCGCGGCACGGGGCTTCCCCCGCCCACCTGGACGCCGCCATTTGCGTTCTTTTGCCCTCTGCGCAAGCAGAACGCTTTGCGCATGCACAGAGGGCAAAAGAACGCAAATAGCGGCGTCTAGGCGGGCGGGGGAAAGCGGGCGGGGGAAGCCCCGCGCCGCGAATGCCACCGGCTTCTTCGGTTCTGCAGCGACCAACAGGTAAGAGCGTACCGGCAGGAACCCACCTCTACCCCACACCCACAAGTTCATCACGTTGACCAGTCGTCTTTTGCCAACTTGTCCGTTACTCCCATCTGCTTCCGGGCGGGTTCTGAATAAAGGATGACCTTGAGAATCTAGAAGGAATTTGTTATGGCTACATCTCTACATCCCTCATGCAACAAGCCTCTCCCAAGTTCCCACAGCAAGAATACATTCTAAAGCATAGAGTGTGGCAGGCCGAAGTCTCCAATCAAAGATGGCTTCCACCTGACACATAGCTCTTAGACTTATACACCGCTTCACGGTGCTTTGCAGCCCTCTCTAAGCGGTTTACAGAATCAGCATATTGCCCCCAACAATCAAAACAAGTGTGAAAACGGTCATAAGTTACTTTTTCCAATGCCGTTTGTAGCTTTGAATGGTCACTGAATGAACTGTTGTAAGTCGAGGACTACTCATAATGGTGGATTTGTCAATGCCGATGGGGCCCCGTTTTCCCCAGCTTCAAATTTGATAATAAAACCAATACTTGTTTTCAAATCCACGGAACCCTCTTTGCATTTACAAAAACAACAACAACAACAACAAAAAAACCCCCGTAAGCATCATAATTTTGCTATGTGTGACCAAATTTTTTTTGCAGGAATGTTAATGCATGGAGGTCATAAATACAATCGTGTAAAAATGTTAATTGCCAAACACATTTTGACCCGAAATTAAATGGAGCCTTCTTCAGAAGGAAACATGTGTTTTTGCTTATATTCAGTATATTTGGAAGCTGGTGACGGTTTTATAGATTAAATTACATTTCTCCCATTCTTTGCAACTGGCATCCAGAAATATCAAGATTCATTGCACTAATTTTTCTGAAAGCCGTCTTATGCGCAAGTTAAAAATACAGATGCTTTGCTAAAAATATTTCTTATCGTAGAACTAAATATCTTAACACATCACGAGAGGCGATTCCCCCCCCCTCACTAAGTTTTCCAATAATGAAAATGATATATTAATCTTCTCCTTAAATCATTGCCAATTAATCAAAGTATGAATTCAGTTTTCGGGAGCAAAACTGCTTCCGTGCTGTACTTTCAACACTTGGATGAAAATATAATCATAGTTGTGTTTTCCAAGACGGCGTTTTAGCCTGTTTCTTCGCTAATGTCAAAAAATGAATGAGCTGTAGGTTTGCTTTTAAATTAACAGCTGAAATTCACTCGGGTGGAAATAGAGCAAATTTAACGGTGACTAGAATTTGTCATTTAAAAATTATTATGAAAGAAAGACCAGTCTACGTTCCTTTTCTTTTGCCGTTAATGACAAAACAATTTCTCTAAAAAAATAAATATAATTAAATAAAATGGGGGAGAGGCTGTATTTTCACTCGGAAAACAGTGCAAAAGACATAATATAATAGAACTGTAGTGAAGGGAGTCAGCTTAGAGATTTATGGATCAATAAATAGACAATTACAGCTTGTTTATAAAAGGAAGGGTCCATTTTTTGACCTGCAAGCAATACCGAGACTCTAATAATGATAATTCCTGCATCTCGCTTGAAACAATAAAAGTCAATAGGAAGATATAGGATTTCAATAAAATTATGACACTATATAAACTTTCTCCCTGGAACAAGTTTTCCCCACAGATATCTGATTGACTTTACTTAGATTTGTAACTTTAATTTTGTTTCCATTGATTTTTGTGGCCAACAACTAATTAGACACTCACTGTCAAATAGCCCGGATCGTGGAAGAAACTATAAAGGCAAACCAGCATAAGGGACAATATACTAGAAAAGTCCAAATGAAGTGTATGAATAAGTATACAATTAACACGCAAATTTAGGCTTTGTTTGCTACGTTTTCTGCTCTTTTGGGCTCCACTTTTGCAAAGAGAGAACAATCTGGAAGTGTCACTGAAATAAGAAGTCAAGAGTAGAGCTATAGCTGATTTTTATTGTACACTTTCTTTTCAATAGAAAATGCAAAGCAATTAATAAAATTAATAGAAAATGCAAAGCAATTAATGCGCATTGAGTCTCTCCTATTAGTTATCCTGGATGGGTTGTGTTAATTGTTACTGATGGATCTGTTTTATCCCAAATGCTGTTTGATGTCTATAGAATAACAAGAGTTGGAAGGGAACTTGGAAGTCTTCTAGTCCACCCCCTGCTCAAGCAGGAGACCCTATACTATTTCCGACAAATGGCTGTGCGGTCTTTTCTTTAAAGACTCCAGTGATGGAGCACCTACAACTTCTGGAGGCAAGATGTTCCACTGGTTGATTGTTTTCACTGTCAAGAAATTCCTCCTTAGTTCTAAGTTGCTTCTCTCCTTGATTCGTTTCCATCCGTTGCTTCTTGTTCTACCCTCAGGTGCTTTGGAGAATAGCTTGACCCCATCTTCTTTGGGGCAGCCCCTCAAATATTGGAAGATGCTATCATGTCACCCTGATGTGTGACTGTTGACCTTCTGAATATGCTGCTCATGCCTGCAACCTTGAGCTCGTAGGATCATTTGGTGAGGTTGAGGTTGAAAGGTGAAAGTGATCCCACAGGACTTTCCACCACCACCACCCCTCTTCATAATTCACATCTGAAGATGCTTTGAAGCCAAAGCGATGAGGCCAGTTTCTCCGTTGGCAGATGACAAAAGCCGTCCTTGCCCTGTTCTTCACTAGCTTGGCTTTCCTGCCTTGAAACATCAAGATCACCTGATGTGTTAGTACTGTTTTATAAGGCCTTGGTAAGACCACACTTGGGATACTGCATCCAGTTCTGGTCCCCATGCTACATCAAAGATGTTGAGACTCTAGAAAGAGTGCAGAGAAGAGCAACAAAGAGGATTAGCGGATTGGAGGCTAAAACATGCGAAGAACGGTTGCTGGAAATTGGTATGTCTAGTCTGATGAAAAGAAGGACTAGGGGTGACATGATAGCAGCGTTTCAATATTTGAGGGGCTGCCACAAAAAAGAAGGGGTCAACCTATTCTCCAAAGCACCTGAAGGCAGGACAAGAAGCAACGGATGGAAACTAATCAAAGAGAGAAGCAACCTAGAACTAAGGAGGAATTTCCTGACAGTGAGGACAATTTAACCAGTGGAATGACTTGCCACCAGAAGTTGTGGCTGCTCCAACACTGGAGGTTTTTAAGAAGAGACTGGACAGCCACTTGTCTGAAATGGGTCTAGGGTCTCCTGATTGAGCAGGGGGTTGGACTAGAAGACCTCCAAGGTCCCTTCCAACTCTGTTATTCTCTTGTGAAAGAAGCCAGCTTCGTCTGCTGGGCCACCACCAGCCTTTCCTATCCAACCTTGCTCTAGTGTTTTGAACACCTCCATAATGTTTTTACCAGGAGATGCTCTCCGTTGGCTTTTCAGGCCATCCTGAATTTATAGCCTCCTCCTCCTCTGTCCTCCTCAGATAAACAATTAGGAAGCACTTGAGGCTCGACAGCCAATTTTGAAGCCTGCTTGGAATCCAGATGGAAAAGCCGGAGATCTGTTCCCCCAAAAGCTACAGTTTCTGAAGTGCAGCCCTCCCCATAAGTCATTTCTTGGAGAGAGGCAGCTGAGTAAGCAAAATGCCTTGGCAACTTCCCCAGTCTAAGTGACTGTTGACTTCCAGGAGAAGCAGTTCATGATGTTAGCTTAGCAAACACCAGCTAGATTCGGACTCAATAATTCAGATGACAATCAGAGGGAGTTCAGATTGTAGAGGACTTCCCTGGAGTTTGAGGCAAGTGGTGAAATCCAATTTTTTTTACTACTGGTTCTGTGGGCGTGGCTTGGTGGGCATGTTGTGGCTTGGTGGGCGTGGCAGGGGGAAGGATACTGCAAAATCCCAATTCCCTCCCCACTCCCGGGGGAAGGATACCACAAAATCTCCATTCCCACCTCACTCTGGGGCCAGCCAGAGGTGGTATTTGGCGGTTCTCCGAACTACTCAAAATTTCCGCTACTGGTTCTCCAAGCTACTCAAAATTTCCGCTATCTGTTCTCCAGAACCTGTCAGAACCTGCTGGATTTCACCCCTGGTTTGAGGGCAACACAAGGAGGACATTCTCACCATGCAGGGGCTTTTCATGGGGTTGACACAAAGAAAAGGCCAAATCATATGAAGAACGTTTGTAGGAATAGGGTATGTCTAGTTGCGTGAAAAGAAGGACCAGGGGATGACATGATAGCAGTGTTCCGATATTTGAGGGACTGCCACAAAGAAGAGAGGGGTCAACCTATTCTCCAAAGCACCTGAAGGCAGGACAAGAAGCAACGGATGGAAACCAATCAAGGAGAGAAGCAACCTGGAATTAAGGAGAAATTTCCTAACAGTGAGAAGAATTAATCTAGAAGTTGTTGGTGCTTCATCACTGGAGATTTAGAAGAAGAGACCGTACAACCATTTGTCTGAGATCGTCTAGGGTTTGTGCCAAGAAAGGTCATAAAACGGGATAAAATTCACTTAACAAATGTCTCACTTAGCAACAGAAATTTGGGCCTCAATTGTGATCATAAATTGAGGACTTACCCATACAAGTATATTGTATTTAATGTAAATTTTAAGCGAGGATGGGGTCTCATTGGCTTTTTTTATTGTTTTATATTAGGTTTTTATCTTTGTAAGCCGCTCAAAGTCACTGAGAATGAATTGGGTGCCCATATAAATGTTCTTAAATTAAAAAAAAATAAACATATCATTTCTTTTATCATAGTCAACAGGTGGTCAAAATGGAAAGACGTGGGAATAAAACAGCAGGAAAACTGTCCAGTGGAGGAGTGGAAGTGTTGCTTGTGTGGCCAACTTGTACATTGAATGGAAACTTAACAGTTTTTTCCTGTTTGTTCTTCCTTTCTTCCCATTTTTCCCCCAGGCCCGTGACGGAATGAGATCCATTATGGAATTCTACGACAGCGAGTTGAATCCGTCGGAGCACTCACCGCAGCTCAGCTTCCGCGTACGAGAAGCCGAGGAGTTGGTGCAGAAGGTGGAAGCCCACTGCACGGAAATGGAGGTAATTGAGGGCAAAAACAAGGGGGTGTGCTGATAAAGGAAAATATTTGTAGCTCCAGGTTGACAGGAGGTGCTTCTCTGAGCTTGCTTATTTTCTTGCAGACGTTTCATGACCCAGCTAGGTAACATCATCAGTGCTAGAAGGGAGTGGGGTTTGTGAGTGGAAGAAGAGGAGGAACTGTGGGGTCCTTGTTGTTCTTTGAGCTTGCTTGTTTTCTTGCAGACGTTTCATGACCATACAAAGAGCCTATTGTCCCCAACAATCTGGGTCCTCATTTTACTGACCTTGGAAAGATGGAAGGCCGAGCCAATCTTAAGCCGGTCAGAATCGAACTCCTGGTAGTGGGCAGAGTCTGCCTGCAATACTGCATTCCGACCACTGCATCACCGCGGCGCTATATGCCCACCAAACCTTGTACCTATTTGTCTACTCGCATTTGCATGCTTTCGAACCGCTAGATGGGCAGAAGCTAGAGCTAGAACAGGAGCTCCCTCTGTTGCACGGAGCTCAGGTCTCGAACCCGGGCCGTCAGTTCTCCAAGTTCAGTGTTTTTAACCACCGAGGAGTCCAGGCTAATTCCCTGCTTGATCCCTCCTCCCGTTTAAGGCAGGGGTCTCCAACCTTGGCAACTTTAAGCCTGGAGGACTTCAACTCTCAGAATTCTCCAGCCAGTAAAGCTGGCTGGGGAATTCTGGGAATTGAAGTCCTCCAGGCTTAAAGTTGCCACGGTTGGAGACCCCTGCTTTAAGGAGCCTTTCTTTGCTTCCTGCTGAAATGGGCATCCAGGCACTGCTTTTAATATAGAATTATAGAATCATCAGATTATTCACCAAACACGATTGGACACACACGGAATGATTTGCAAGGATCAACCTAAAACAGATCTCTGGGAAGGTTTGAGCTTCCTCTCCCCTTTAGACAGTCCGAATTGAAGCCATAAAATATTGATTGGAGGAGCCGTTATGGTGATAGCTTCTTCCCTTCCTCCCGTTTAAAGTTGTCCCTGCGCCTCCATTCTGCCTCGGTTCTATTTCTTTAGCTTTTCTTCCAAGGAAAACCTTCAGATAAATCAAAGGGCGAGGACAGCATCTCTTGGGAAGTCCTGCATCGGCTGCAAGGGAGGATTTATGACTTTGTCCTTTGCCTTGACCAGACTCTGACTAGCTTTTGTGTCCATAAAATAGCCCTGAATTGCATGCATTAAGCCAACCTGTCTTTAGAAATAGAAATCATAGGGCTGGAAAGGGACCTCAGAGGCCTTCTAGTCCAACCCACTCCTCAAGGCAGGAGATCTTATATATATATGTGTGTGTGTGTATATATATATATATATATGTGTGTGTGTGTGTGTGTGTGTGCGCGCGCGCACACACACACACACACACACACATACAGATACAGATACAGATACATACATACATACATATATACATACATATATATATATATATACACACCATCCCAGACAAATGAGGATCCAATCTTTTCTCGAGAATCTCCAGGCATGGAACACCTACGACTTCTGAAGGCAAGCCATTCCACTGATTCATTGTTCTCGCTGTCGAGAAATTTCTCCTTAATTTTACATAACTCGAGTTTACTCCCTTAAAATTAGCATCTTCCCAGTTTCCTGTCCCCCCCCCCTCAGATGCGATGTTGGTTAGTCAATGCCTGCACCCCTTCCCAGTTTCCCCCTCCCCCCATTTATAGTGGACTGCTGGCCTTCAAATCAATAAGTACCGTATTTTTCCGGAGTATAAGACACAGCTTAGTTTTTGGGGAGGAAAATAGGAGAAAAAATCTACCGGCCAGGTATTCATCTGGTTAGCATCCTTAGTCTGGTCAGATTCAGCACATTATTTTATCCCCTGCTTAGGGCTGGAAAAAAACTTCTTCGGAGGGAGTAGCAATGAAAAAAATCCTGCAAGCCGGGAAGATCGTTAGCACCTTGTTAGGGCTGAAAAAACCTTTTTTGGAGGGAATAGCAATGAAAACAAGCTTGCAAAGATTTAGGGCTGGGAAAAAACTTCTTCGGAAAAAAAAGCTTCGAAAAAGCTACATTCGGAGTATAAAACGCAACCAAATTTTCAGCCTCTTTTAGGGGGGAAAAGGTGCGTCTCATACTCCGAAAAATACGGTAGTAGAAATTTCTTCTGTCTATCCAGCACATGGTTATAAAAATCGTTGATTTAAGAGCATTGCAGGAAGCAATATAATCAGAAAGTATATCAACGCAGATTTAAAATCACAGCAGCAGAGTTTCTGCAGGAAGCTCCTGTTGAAATATAATTGATTTTCCCCTGGAAGGGTTATTCCACCACTTTGAGGAGGTGGGGGAGCTTCTCCAATAAGACCCCGTCTTTTCTGCACCCCTTCCTCTTAGTTGTACCTCTGGGATAGTCCACCCTTTTCTAAATCCACATGGGCTTGGCTGCCCAGATGGGTTTTTTATATCTTTGCAGGCAATTTAATTTGCTTTCCTTCCAGTGCATCAGAAATAGGTAATTATAACTTTCCCTGCAGATCCCTCTAAGCATTGGATGTGTCCTGTTGTATTCTTATGCACAGCCACGCGTGGAAGAGAATTAACCTGGGCAAGGTCTATTGTTTCTTCCTTAGCGGCTCCCCGTTGCTAATTAATTGGTCTGTTTGTTTGTTTTCCTTTTAATCTATGAATACAGATATGGCTTAAACGTGTATGCCGAGCGTAGGTTTGCAAACAGGGCTGTGTTTAAATTCCATCGTGCACTAGCTAGCATCGCAGTTCCCCTTAAAGAAGCCAGGAAACCGAGATTGTGGGTTTTCTCAAGATGGTGCTTTCAGTGCGCGCGCGCGCGCGCGTGTGTGTGTGTGTTTGCATGCGCGCGTGCTAAATCCATTTCAGAAATAGGAAAAGTACTTTGGAAACCCCCTTAAGGAATTGAAACCAGTGGAATAATGGAAGGTCTGGTGGGGGATTGAAGTTGTGATATAAAAACAATTTAATTAAAAATTATAGCACTGTGTGGCAAAGAAGCAGGCTTCAGTCACTGTTTCTCTGGATATTGCTTCGCAGTTGCTTGTTTGAATTAAAACAGAGAAGCTTCTCAATTCCGAGGAAGGAGGAGAAGGCCCTCAAGCCAGATGCCCACCGTCCTTCTGGGTAGGTCAGGGGTGTCAACCTTTGCAACTTTCAGACTTGTGGACTTCAATTCCCAGAATTTCCCCAGCCAGCATAAATAAAGAGTTCCTTCCGTATGCAAACGCTGCCACAACCAGGAAGGAAATAAGACATCTGCAATTACAGGTAATGGCAGACCCATTTGTTAAGGAAGGCCCTGTGAAGATTAGAACAGGGTAGATAATAGCAATAGCCTGTTTCCTGATTGCTTATTTGTACCCTATGACAATCATTAAGTGTTGTACCTCATGATTCTTGACAAATGTATCTTTTCTTTTAAGTATACCGAGAGCATATGCACCAAAGACAAATTCCTTGTTGGAATCCAATCCACACTTGGCCAATAAAGAATTCTATTCTATTCTATTCTAGCCATAGCACTTAGACTTACATACTGCTTTACAGTGCTTTTCAGCCCTCTCTAAGCGGTTTACAGAGTCAGCCTCTTGCCCCCAACAATCTGGGTCCTTTCCCACCTCGGAAGGACAGAAGGCTGAGTCAATCTTGAGCTTGATGAGATTTGAACTGCCAAATTGCAGGCAGCCGGCAGGCAGCAGAATTAGCCTGCAATACTGCACTCTAACCACTGCGCCACCACGGCTCATGAGCGGATAATGAAGATAATGGGGATTTCAACTTCCAGAATTTCCCAGAAAGCTTTGCTACTCTAATCTACATTGGAGCTTGAAGATGTGAAGACTTCTGGCTGGGGAATTCTGGGAGTTGAAGTCCACAAGTCTTAAAAGTTGCCAATCCTTAGTGCAGGTCTTTTCCTGAAACCCACATGTCCTTTACCTTCAAAGAGACATCTGATCATTTATCGAAGTTGGAATTGCTAGAATCTCAGTAACGATGAGAATTAAATCTTCCGTGGATAAACCATGGCAAGATACCCATCTAGTTGGTCATCTCCATCAGCTTTAATTCAATCATGTGGGCATCCATGTTGAACTACAAAGGCCAATACCTCCCTTCATTGGTTGTGCTTTCTAGCCATTGTGGGTGTTATAGTCTAGAGCAGTATGGCTTAACTTGGCAACTTGAAGATATGTGGACTTCAACTCCCAGAGTCCCCTAGCCAGCATAGATGGACTTCAACTCCCAGAATTCCCCAGCCAGCAGGGGTGAACTTCAACTCCTAGAATTCCCCAGCCAGAAGTCCTCCCATCTTCAAGCTCCAATGTAGATTAGAGTAGTAAAGCTGGCTGGGGAATTCTGGGAGTTGAAGTCCCCACATCTTCAAACGCTGGTCTAGAAAGCCCCTCATTATCTACCCTACTCTAATCTTAACAAATGGGTCTGCCATTACCTGTAATTGCAGATGTCTTATTTCCTTCCTGGTTGTGGCAGCGTTTGCATACCGAAGGAACTCTTTATTTATTTAGAGAATTTGCATGATGCCTTAATGGCTCAGAGCACTCAAGAAATACAATTAAAACCAGAGTGCGTTTTAAAGCAAACCGTAAACATTACTTAATAAAAACAGTACACTATATAAAAACGATACATATTAAAACGGTTAAACCTAATTAAAAGGCCTGGGTAAACAAATAGGTTTTGAGGCCTCTTCTAAATTGGAGTATCTATCCAGATTTCCTCCTTAATCTAGACTCCCTATCCACAGTCCTGTGTATCCCTCATCTTGGGGAGGGGTCCTCGTCCCAGCCCATTCACCAAGCCCATCATTCTTTGAATGGTTACAAGGCAACCTGAGATTTGACCATGATTATCCAGAGGATCAAAGGGGCTACCAAAGAAGAAATGATGGGTCATCAGCATCCAATCAAGTTCTACCAGGCCCTGATAATCGGCTCCATCTCTCTGGGAGGTTTTCCAGAAAAGATTGGACAACCATTTGTCCTGGATGGAATAAGGACTCTCTGTTGGGCAGGTGGTTGGGCTAGAAGATCTCCAAGGTCTCTTCCAGCCTTCATGATTCTATGATTCCTCACTCTCTCATCCAAGTTAGTCACTGTCCAGGTAGAACTGGGGTCTTAAAATTTATTTCTCCCAAATTGTTCCAAGCAGTTGTTCTCAGATGGTTTACGTCCAACCAGCGGCAAAATCTACTTACCTTCCCCATCGGTTCGGAAGCATGCGCTCTGCACGTGTGCGCTTTTTCACCCTCTGCGCATGCACAGAAGGCTTTGTGCATGCGCAGAAGGTTAAAAAAAGAAAATGGCGATGTCCGGGTGGGTGGGCGGAGCCTCGCGCTGCCGCCGCTGCTGGTTCTCTGAACCACAGGGGGCCGCCGCTACCAGTATGCCCGAACCGGGCTGAACCGGTAGCATTTCACCCCTGCGTCCAACATGCCTGGCCCAGATATGGAAAGAAATAGGCCTTCTTTATTGCAGACAAGGATCAAGCCATGTTTGTTCTGGTCAGAAGGGTTTGCAGGAAGGACTAAGAAGAAGAAAAAGCCAAGGATATTAGAGGAGGAAGGGGAAATACCAGGGCGGTGATGGGATAGGTGGTGTTGAAGTTGTTAAGGGGAGAGAAGATGGCATGCCCCAGCCTTGAATTGATACCCCCTTAAATTGTTCCAGGATCCCACTGGATTTTTATCTTTATTTTATTTTATTTTTTTATAAAACAGAAGAGAGAGTTCATTACATCAAAAGAAGAAGAAGAAAAGAATTAATACACAAAGCCACACTTCTCTTATATGTATTCATGTTGTGTTGTTCAATTAAATGATTAACCAAGTTATTAACTTTTACGTTGCTTAACAAGAAGGGAACCATAAAAATATATTAATGGGTTATGTATATTCCACATTTTCTAAATGGCTCTCCAAATGGATCTGCTGGGGGTAAAATGCTGGTTTAAATATAATCCCACGTCCTGCTCCATGCAGAAGTCCCAATCAAAACATGCCCAAGAGATGATCGGGAGGTCTCTGTTACCCGACCGTATAAGAAATGGTTCTTAACCATTCTTGGTGAATGATGTGTCTGTCAAATTGCTGCTATCACTGAGAAGTTTTTTCTCATGGGAATTTGCTCTCCTGTCCTTTAAAATCTGTAGAGATGGGTATCTTTGATACCCATTCAAACCTTGAAAAGGACTAGCAGATGCCTCCTCAATCATCTCGAGATGTTTTTTTCAAGATAAACCTTCCTAAGTGTCTATGGAGCTTCTCAGTCATCCCAGGTCTTGGTTGTCCCAGAGGTAGCTTTTTCAGGAAGGCAAGTGGACTTCCTGGTTTTTCTTTGAAGACGTTTCGCTTCTCATCCAGGAAGCTTCTTCAGCTCTGAAGAAGAAGCTGAAGAAGAAGCTTCTTGGATGAGAAGCGAAGCGTCTTCAAAGAAAATCCAGAAAGTCCACTTGCCTCTTGAAAAAGCACCTTTGGGATAAACCTGCCTGGCTCCTTCTCCTCCTCATCTCCTGAGACCAGAAGCATCCAGTCTCCTGACCATCCTCCTTGGTGGCCTTTGGACGTCTTTCCATTTCCTCGAAAGCTTTCTTTAAAACGCGGTGTCCTCAGAACCAAACCCAGGAATGAACTTCAGGTCCAAACCCATCCGGACTTTATGCATTTCATCGATGCAACCCAACACCGCCGTCTTCCCTTCAGCCTGTGGCTCACGTGGCTGAGTCCATCGAAAATCCTCTGAACATTGATTCTCCAGCCTGAGCCAAATTGCTTTCTCCAAACACCCCTGATTTTTATTTTTATTCGAATTCAGGAGCTGCCTATGCATTGCGGTTGTGTTGATTTTCTTTGTCCAAACACACACACACACCCATATCTCTTATAGCCCACCCGCTGCCTTTGCAAAGGGCAAGCCGCCGGCCCAATTTCCAAGGTTGAAGGACAGATGTCGTCGGGTTCTCTGTCCGTTGCGGCGCTTTGTCCTTTCCCGTTAGTGAGCCATCTGGCTAGGTTAGGCCTTTCCGTTAATGAAACGACATTGGGGCTCCTGAAGTGTGGGTCACAGCGAGGGGATGCCTGTAAAAACGTCTCGGCTATTGACGAGGCCGTTCTTCCGGGAGGGAGGCTCGCCGGCAGGCTCGCTTTTAACACATGCCTAAGCCAGGGCTTGCTGAGCAGATGTTTACATCTTTGGGTAGACAGGTGACCATATGTTTAAATCTCTGTTAATGGAGTCTGTAATTGTAAAGTAAAAAAATAAAACACCTTGTGAGTACAGGAGGCATGGATGGCTTAACTTGGCTGGCTTCTAGTTCTGTTGTTCATGAGCTTCCCAGTTTGGTCCTTTGACTCTCTCTCCCCATTCTCCCTCCCCCTCTCCCCCCTCTTTCCCTCTCCCTTTCCCTCTCCCTTTCTCTCCCCTCTCCCTCCCTTTCTCTCCCCCTCTCTCACTTTCCCTTTCCCCCTCTCCCTCTCTCCATTTCCCTCTCCTCCCTTTATCTCCCTTCCTCTCCCCTCTCCCTTTCCCACTCTCCCTCTCCCTCTCTCCCTCCCTTTTTCTCCCCACTTTCCCTTTCCCTCTCTCCCTGTCCCTTTCCCTCCCCCTTTCTCTCCCTCTGTCTCCCTCTATCCCTTTCCCTCTATGCCTGTCCCTGTCCCCCTCCCCCTCTTTCCCTCCCCCTCCCCCTCCCTCCCTCTCCCTTTCCCTGTCTCCCCTCTCTTCCTCTCCCCCTTACAATAAGGATAGAAGTACTATTTCTGTGTGCTTGTGCTTCGTGTGCCATCTACCTTGCAAGGATGACAACCATATGGGGAGGGAGGGATGGAGGAAATGGGTGGGTTCTAGGCAGGGATTCCAGAAATCCAGCCGTTACATTGACTTCCAGCTGATGTTTTTGATCCACTGAACACGTCTTGCCTAGATCCAGGTGCCAAACAGCAGTGGCAGTCACACATAATAGTTTAATAAGGCCCAAGTGTAGGCGAAGGACTGGCAGAACCTGGGGGCGGCATCAAAAGAGCAATCAGCCTAGAATCTCTACCTAGCCACAAACCAACCAATTCCAACCTCCCTTGATTTCCGCTGACTTTTATCTAACACCAAGTAATGCTAACCGTTAGTCAAGTATCTTCCTGTGCATATTACATGAGTAATAATACTGTGAATCGGTTAAACTGGAACTCCACGTGTGATCCTGCTCTTTCGCGCCTGATCCAACTAGGGCTTCCAAGTGGTACATAAGTCACATTGAGTTCTCCCCCCCCCCCCCGCCCCTTCCCAAACGATTGAGCCTCAGCGGATTCTCCAGTTTGGATGAAGCCTTTCTCTAAATTGGTATCCTGCATTGTCCTTCTTTCTCTCTTCCTCCCAAGGTTGATGTGACTAGAATAAACCCCGTCCTTTAGCTCTGTCCTCTTTTTGGCAGTCCCTTCCTCCGGCCGTTGAAAGCGTCCGTGTTTGTGTTCCATTTTAAAGCAGATGTCCAGCGTGACTTTGGTGCATGTCAGCATTTATAAAAAAACCCTCCTCCTCCTTCCCCCCCCACTCCAAAACACCCCCCCCCAACCCCTGGGAGTTTGTCAGTTCCACCTGATTGTGGGAGAGCAGCAAATGATAACAGAGGCCGGGGTCCATAAAGGATGGAAATTGGGTTCTTTTTTCCAGGAAAGGTTTGGAAGCCGAAGATAAAACTCGTGTTCATTTGTTATTCATTCACGGCAGAAGCAGAGATGCATTTTTCCCCCGGTGTGTGTGTGTGTGTGTGTGTGTTGTGGTGTGTGTGTGTGTGTGTGTGTGTCAGAGGGGGGGGAGTAAGTTTTCAGCAAGGCTGTGCTAGAGAAGTTTCCTGCCTGCACCTGGAGATAGGCTATGTTTGTCTAAATAAAATCTATTTTCCTGGGAGGGAGCAAAGGTTCACTTGAAGCCTTTTCGGGCCCTTCCACAAGCAGCCACCAGATGGCAGCAAAGAAAGGCTTTAGAAGGACACTTGTCTTATGTGTGCTTGGACGTGGCTACCTTCTTAGGAGAAGACGGGTTTGGAGATTGTCCTGGGTCGCAAAGATCCTCCTAACTGGAATTCTGGGAGTTGAAGTCCAGATATCTTCAAGTTGCCAAGGTTGGGAAACACTGTTCTAAGAAGAGATGCGTAGAAGGGTCCTACAAGGTATTTAATAGAGGTGGGACTTTTCCTCCAGTGATTGTCTGCTTGTGTCTAAATGGGATGATGGCTTCTCTTTGTGGTAGGAAGAGCGAGCAAACGTTTAGTCCATTGGGAAATGGAGCACATAACAAGCGTTACTTTTTTTTTCTAGAGCCTTGGGCACAACCATAGGCAGACACCCAATGTGGGGTCCCTGGTGGTCTCTGAGCTTGGTTGTTTTCTTGCAGACGTTTCATGACCCAGCTGGGTAACATCATCAGTGCTAGAAGGGAGTGGGGTTTGCAGGGAGGAGGAGGAGCTGTGGGGTCTTTGGTGCCCTCTGAGCTTGGTTGTTTTCTTGCAGACGTTTCATGAGCCAACTGGGTAACATCATCAGTGCTGGAAGAGAGTGGGGTTTGCAGGGAGGAGGAGGATGAGAAGAAGGAGGAGGAGGAGAAACTATGAGGTCCTTGGTGCGCTCTGAGCTTGGTTGTTTTCTTACAGATGTTTCATTACCCAACTAGGTAACATCATCAGTGCTAGAAGGGAGTGGGGGTTTGCAGAGAGGAGGAGGAGGAAGGGTGAAAAAAAATTTTTTGGGTAACCTTCCTGTGATTTGCCTTGAGATATCACGAGTTTCATATTTTGGGAACTTTTAGTGATAGTAACAGACCTGACAGACGATGACGAGTGGTATCTAAGCCAGACTAAACTTTTCCATGGAGCCATTAATTGACTTAGCTCAGTTATTTGTGCATAAGTTAATTTCCTTCTAATTTAATTTTTCCTTCTAATTCAAGGAAGCCAAAGACGAGTTCGGTGGATAAATTCTAGGGGCGATGGGGGGGGAGCGTAAAGATTTAACCAAACGAATAAATAAGTAACCTTGATGTCGCTCCTTAGTTGATCAAACCAGTCCATTCCTGGGAACCCAGAACATCTTTGCTGGTGCCCTTGATTTGCATTTCTTTGAAATCCTAAATAAACAGTGGAGCATATGGCCAGAATTAGAGAGTCATTATTCTCCGGCAGATGCCTGTGTCCTGAAGTACATTGTTGATACACATGTCTTTGTTTTTGTCGGAGGGGCAGTGGGGAATTCCTTTAATCTCCCCTTCTCCCTGAGTGAGGCGGTGTTTGTTCCTGCATTTTTCGGTGTTCATTTATGGGGGAGAAGAGCTTTAATGATGAGAGGACATCTTTTGCAAAAGACACACAAAGCCTCTTGGAAGTGTGCACGCAGATGGCACAGATGGCCTGATCCTTGTTGGGTTTATATAAATATTTGCTCGTTATTCATATCAACATGGGGCACAAATCTCATTGGGGGATGTGTTCTTTGTGATATAAACATCATTGATCTTCGGAGCTGGATTGAAAGCCACCCTGTCTACTTTGGGGGGTCCAGGATTCATCAACCCGCAGTTCCTTTTGAGATTCCTCATCCTCCTGATGTGGTGGAATGTAGTCTGGACTCCCAGGAGGGAGGGGCTCCTTCCCAGAGGCCAAATGGGCGGCAGAGTCTGGAATGTCTAGTGGGCCGGAAGAGAGCAAGGTTGGATCCTTCCCTAGCAGTTCGCAGAATGTATCTATAGTTATTGCAGATCAGGCAGATATTTCTCTCTCTGGGCAGGATGAAGAATACATCTGCTGAATAAAACTCCGCATTGGCGACAGGAAGGGCATCCGGCCAGTAAACACTCAGCTCCATTCAGTTTCCCCAACTCCACCCCGATGCAAGGGATTACGGGGTCATTAAAAGACCAAAAAGAAAAGCTTTAGTCTGGCAAGATTCTGTCTGTAGGCCAACGACAATAAAGAAACTACTCAGAATCTACTCCAGGGGTTGTGCTTGGCTCATCTGCACTGCCTGCCTAACACTTGCTTTTTTAAAAATAATATTTATTGAATTTTCCTTTAAAAACATAACATAACAATTAAATACAACAACAAAAATAAACACAACAGAAAAAAAAACAAATGCAAAAACTGTAGAAAACACTACAGTAAGCAAATATCATACGTAATCAACTACAAATGCCGACTAATACAAACTATAACAGTGAAATCATGCTTCTTTAACAGCCTATTAGCTGTTAATATTAATCTTTATACACTCGATTATATATTATATCTATATTTATACATTATAAATCTTATCTTCTTATAAACTATGTCTATTGGAATGTCAACTTTTATTTCTATAGCAATTTTACCCAATTCATATTTACTCGCTCTATATATGTATGTATAAGTGTGTGTGTGTGTGTGTGTATATATATATATATATATATATATATATATATATATATATATATATATATATATATATATATATATATATATATATATATATAGCATTTTTTGCTGATAAATGAAAATAAAGGGAGACTATTATAGATCTATTTCGAGCTATTTAGCTCTCGTCAGATAGCCATACCCTTACTGGGATTTGAACCTGGGCCGCCTGCCTTGTAAGACAGCAGCTTAGCCACTAGGCCACAGGCTATATTCCCTATCAGCACTTCACCAGGAAAGGGTTATATATGTTTTTCTGTCGTATTATCCTGGTGTATATATTCCATCTTTAATTCTACTGTTTACAAACATTATTTCAATCAGAAAGTGAGGTAAAGTATTATATCATAGTATATTATCCATATACTATCACTTGCTTTATTAAAGTGACAATAAAGTTTTATTCTATTTCTATGCTTTAACCTTTGTCTTCTGTCGAGAAATACCCGGACAATCTCATTCAGACACTTTGGTTTCTCGTTTAGCTAAATTTCAGACTTCATTCCCTATTAACATTCTTTATGCATTATCCTCTTCTGAAGAAGAAGGAAAAAAAGAAAGGAAGGAAGGAAGGGGGAAAAAAAAGAGCCAGGAATTTAGATCTGACTGTGGTTGAGTTTGGAAATAAGACAAATAAGCCTATCACTCTGGCTCGTTTTTTAATGAAGGACAAAGCAGTTTTTCCTACAGAATATTTCCATTCATCTTTGGCTGAGCACCTAGCATCCCTTCCTCCCGCCGCATATTATTAATATCACGGAAATAGAGTAAATTGCATCTGTACAGGAAGCACTACGATGTTTTATACATGAGCCCTCTTTTTAGGAAAAAAAAAGAAAAATTCATAAAAGAGTGACAAGAATCCAGAAAGCAGCTTCGTGAAACCGCATCTCCCCCTGAATGGATATGTAGAAGTCTCCCTTGCAGCTTCGTTTCCGAAATGTCTTTGCTGATTGCCAAAATGCAGCCTAGCATCCTATCATCCCCTCCGCCCCCCCTTGCGTCTCTCTTTCGCCTTCTTGGTGCCCGCGCCTGGTGCCCGTTCCTTCTCGGCCCTGGTCTTGAGTCGGCTTGCTTCATTTCTACCACTCGAGCTATGGAATCGTGGCTTAATTTAATCTCTATCTCGTAGAGCAATGCAGCCGGGCAGCGTTCTCGTTTCCAAGGTGCACAGATAACACGGGTGGCACGGACTGAGAATTATTCGATTTATCCAGGACCCGCATCGCAAGTAGCTCTTCCGTTTTTCCAGCAGCCAACAGTTATCTTCCCTCTTAAAGGAGAATGTTTGTAATTCAGGGTTGAACTGTGGGGTCCTTGGTGCTCTCTGAGCGTGGCTGTTTTCTTGCAGGCGTTTCATGACCAAACTAGGTAACATCATCAGTGCTAGAAGGGAATGAGATTTGTGGAGTGGTGAGGAGGAGGAGGACTGTGGGGTCTTGGTACTCTCTGAACTTGCTTGTTTTCTTGCAGGCGTTTCATTAACCAAACTAGGTAACATCATCAGTGTGAGAAGGGAATGAGGTTTGCAGAATAGAGGAGGACCAGGAGGAAAAAGGACTATGGGATCCTTGGTGCCCTCCAAGCTCGGTTGCTTTCTTGCAACGGTTTCATTACCGAACTAAGCAACACCATCAGTGCTAGTAGGGAGTGTGGTTTACTCTCGTTTTATACATTATTTACAAATGCAAACTACTGTATCCAGAGGTGGGATATTCAGCCGGTTCAGACCGGTTCAGGCAAACCGGTAGTAGCAACCTGTGGGTGGGCACGTTTTGAAGCCGCGCGCGCAAACAAAGTGCATGCGCGGAAGGCCACGTGCATGCGCGGAAGGCACATGCGCGACCGAAGCGAGCCCACTTGCGCACGCACTCACATTTGCAAACTGGTAGGGAAAGTAAGTGAATACCATCCCTGATGTTAGCATATAAAACGAGAGTAAACTCCACTCCCTACTAGCACTGATGAGGTTACCTGGATGGGTGATGAAACATCTGCAGGAAGGAAACCAAGCTCGGAGAGCACCAAAGACCCCACAGCCCTCCTCCTTCTCCTCCCTACAAACCCCACTCCCTTCTAGCATTGATGATGTTACCTAATTGGGCCATGAAACCTCTGAAAGAAGCACAACCAAGCTCAGAGAGCCCCAAGGACCCCTCTCTTCCTCCCTCTTTCTCTGTCTTGTTTCCAACAGGATTTTCCCTGCTAAATCTAAGACGTTGTCAGGGGTGGGTTCCTCCCGGTTTGGACAGGTTCGCCCGAACCGGTAGCGACCCGCTGGTGATGTCACGATGATGTCACCGAACCAGATCAGTCAGTGCCGGTCCATGGGCGCCGCCATCTGTTTACAATTTTTTTTGAATTTTTCTTCTTCTGCGCATGCGCAGAAGCCAAGGTTCCAGCACTGTGCATGCGGTCGCCATCTTGTTTTTGCCGTTTTAAATTTTTTTTTTTGCACTGCGCATGCGCGTGTGTGGCCACGCGGCGCGGGATGAAGCAAACCGGCAGCGAGGTAAGTTGGAACCCACCCCTGGACGTTGTGTACATCTTCCAATTCTTTTGGTCTTCCCCTGATTCCTTATAGTGGCTTCCTGTGTGCCGGTTCCTTCAGTAGCTCATCCTCTTCCTCCCCGCCCCCTTTTACTACAACTTTACGTGCTCCGGTTCGTTCCATTGTGTTATCTTGTCTCCTGTTTATAGACTTAACTTGTTTTGGTGGCAGTCAATTAGAACAGCGGTGATGCTTCAGGAAAGAAGGAGGCTAGAGAGAATATATTTGTTGATTTGCCTGTTCCTGGGGAGCCGGATTGATGGTTGATGTCAAGCCCTTGCAGCGCATTTAACATTCCCTTATGCTTTGTTGATTTTGAAATACATTTCCATATATTTTTATATACACATATACACACACACAAAGAGAGAGAAAGAGTGGGAGGAAGAGAGAGAGAGAGAAAAGAGAAAGAGAGAGAAAGGAGAAAGAGAGAGAGAGAAAAGGAGAGAGAAAGAGAGAGTGAAAGGAGAAAGAGAGAGAAAGAGAGAGAGAGAGAAAGGAGAAAGAAAGAGAGAGAAAAGAAAGAAAGAGGGAGAGAGAGAAAGGACAAAAGAGAGAAAAAGAGAGAGAGACAGAGAAATGAGAAAGAGAGAGAGAAAGGAGGAAGAAAGAGAGAGAAAGAAAGAGAGAGGGAGAGAGAAAGAAAGAGAAAGGAGAAAGAGAGAGAGAGAGAGAGAGACAGAGAGAGACAGAGAGAGTGTATTCGGATTCTTCCCATGCAGTTCATAATGTAGATGTCTCAACAAACCAAGCCCCTCCCCCATAAATGTCATCCCCCCCCCCCTCTCTGCAGATATTAAAATGAAAAAGCTTCCATCAAAATCTTGTAGTGTGTTTTCTATCCGTCTTAGAAGGGTATCCCACTTTTAGTCTTCAGTTTATATAAATATAAACTAGCTGTCAACATCCAGCTTTAGCATCCAAATAAAAGAACAGGATCATGTCATTTCTAAAAAGCATACTGTTTATTGAATGCACGGCATGGTAATGGCGAAGTAAAACTAACTCTGGAATTGCAAGGCATCAGAACATAGTATTTAACAATGATTTTTTCCCAGCCAAACCCCCCCAGGCTTCCACGTAGCTCATGTAAACAAGTTTTCTTTGTTAGGGGAACCATCTGCCTTCTTCTTCACACCTGTTCGAATGTCCTTGAAAGGTTTTCAGACTCTCACAAGCTTCAGTGGAACTGGAGAAGTTTTGTTTTCTCCAACTAACCCATTCATAACCCCCACTTAATCTAATGGCAAGATGAAACGAAAAGGCACCGAGCTGCCAAGTTTTTCCACTCTTGATACTAGCATCTAAAATTAGAGCAAACCCCTCTCTCTACGAACACTGATGATGTTACCTGCATGGGTAACGAAACGTCTGCAAGACAACAAACCCCACAGTTCCTCCTTCTCCTCCTCCTCTCCTTCTCCCCCCCCGCTCCTCTTCCTCTTCCTGCAAACCCCCCTCCCTTCTAGAACTTAGGATCATACATAGTTGGCTACTCAAGAGCTGAGTAGAGATGGAATTCCATTTTAAATCGCTTGCATTCTTAAAATGCACAATGCTAGTGACTGTTTGAAGTTGCAGAAGTCCAAGAGAACAAGGTGAGCCGAGGTGGCGCAGCGGTTAGAGGCAGGTACTGCAGGCCACTTTAGCTGACTGTGATCCGCAGGTCAGCGGTTCAAATCTCACCGGCTCAAGGTTGACTCAGCCTTCCATCCTTCCGAGGTAGGTAAAATGAGGACCCAGATTGTTGGGGGGCAATATAAATATACATTGCTTACTGGTGTAAACCGCTTAGAGAGTGCTTGCACTGTGAGGCGGTATATAAATCTCACAAATAAAATAAATAAATAAATAACAGCCTTGAAACCACAATCCCTCCATGTTGAGGATCCCTCAGCTGCCACTTCTCCAGTTTCTCGGTTTGAAGACCTTGTCTTAAAGAATGGCCCCATCCCAGATTCTTCTATCCATCAACCCCAACTGAGGTTTCCACCTTGAAAACAGCCAACTTATTTGGCTAACTACTGGCAATCCAAGAGGGCTCTCCTTTCCCGAATTTTCTTGCCTTCAACGGCTTGACAGGTTGACTCCACGATCGCAATTGAGCCCCGAACTTCGGTCGTTGAGCGAGACGTTTGTCAAATGAGGTTTGCCTCCATTTTTACGACCTTTTCATGCCGCAGTCATTAAGCGAATCGCTGCAAATGTTAAGTCAATCACACGGCTGTTAAGCGAATCTGGCTTCTCCATCGACTTGGCTTGTCAGACAGTCGCAAAAGGGGATCGCAGGACCCTACAACCGTCATAAATATGAGTCAGTTGCCAAGTGTCCAAATTTTGATCACGTGACCACAACGGGATGCTGCCACAGCAGTCGTAAGCGTGGAAAGCGGTCATCACTCCTCAGTGACTTTTTTCCAGTGCCGTCGTAACTTGGAACCATCAGTAAACGAACGGTTGCAAGTCAAGGACTACCTGTATAATAAATGCTGATTCTAAACGGCAACAGACTGTTTTGGCTAGGAAACAATCCTGCTAACTCCACTGAAATTTCTTCCGGAGAGAATGGCTGGGGAATCGTTACCAATTTCCCCCCCTACACACCCACACACCCACCCACCCACCCACCCACACACACACCTTGCAGTCGGAAATTGTGTTTTGCTAACCTCTCTTCCAGGGAAGTCAATCAAATACACGCGATGAGATCTGGGCTGGTCTATTAGAGCGAGTTCTATAAACACGCCGTTACTCCCTTACCCGGAGGAAGCATCCGAGAAAAGAGATTGGAAAAAAAAGACGTTGTCGGGAGCAAACATCCATCGGTTAGCCGTACCTGGAGGGCAGGCTGTAATTACATAGCAGTTTCTCAGAGCTGATTAGGTTTTATGCACCCTGCCCTTTTATTAGATGTTACAGTTCCCGTCTCTGATTTTGACTAGAAGCAACAGCTCAGGTATGAAACGCTGCCCTGCTCCGAAATGATTGGTTATTTAAACGTGGAAAGGAGATTTTTATAAAGTAATTGCAACCCATCCGATCCTTTTCTCTTTCCATTCTTCCGTCCCAGAGGTGGAAGTGACACACTCTAGCCAGTGGATGAAATGATCATAGAAGGAAGGAGCCGCCGGAATAATAGAACAAACCTCACCGGCAGGGGTGAAATGCTACCGCTTCGGGCGTACCGGTAGCGGCGGCCACCAATGGTTCGGAGAAACTGTAGTGGCGGCAGCACGAGGCTCCGCCCACCCACCTGGACGTCGCCATTTTCTTTTTTTTAACACTCTGCGCATGCGCAAAGCCTCCTGCGCATGCGCAGAGGGTGAAAACGTGTGCAACGGTGGCACGCGCGCAAATCACGTGCTTCCGAACCGGTAGGGAAGGTAAGTAGATTTCACCGCTGCAGTCACCGGCCTTTAACGCTGGTAGGATGAAAAAGAAGTAAGACAGACGTTGAGGCCAAGTTTCGAAAGGCTACTAGGATAGAATTAAAAACATGGCCAGGAAGACCCGAAGGTGCATTTTCAAGAGCTTTGGTTTTTTTGAAGAGATTTTGCTTCTCATCCAAGAAGCTTCATCACTTCTGGCAGAAGTTCTGCTCAGAACTGATGAAGCTTCTTGGATGAGTAGGGAAACAACTTCTTCTTCTTCTTCTTCTTCTTCTTCTTCTTCTTCTTCTTCTTCTTCTTCTTCTTCTTCTTCTTCTTCTTCTTCTTCTTCTTCTTCTTCTTCTTCTTCTTCTTCTTCTTCTTCTTCTCCTCCTTCTCGTTCTCCTTCTCCTTCTCCTCGTTCTCCTTCTCCTCCTCCTCCTCCTTCTTGAATGGAAGGATTTATACTCCTTGCAGACAGCTGGTCATTTGCATTCTTTTAGAGAGTCCTTGAGGCCACTTGCCTGTATCCTCAAGTCTTCAAAAGAAAAAACAAGAAAGTCCAGTTGCCTCCTGAAAAAGTACCTTTGGGACAACCATGACCTGGATGACTGAGAATATCCATAGACATGAACCCAGAGTTCTATTGATTATGGTCGGACGAGTTTCAATTTAGAATAGAGTGATTTAAGGTTTCTTCCCTTTCTTTTTATTTATTACTTTGTCAAACATGTACAAGATAGCAGGTATGAATATGAACATGGACATGACCGAAGGAAATGAATACAAATAAATGGGGACAGTAGGACAGGGACGGTAGGCACGCTGGTGCGCTTATGCATGCCCCCTTTACGGACCTCTTAGGAATGGGGTGAGGTCCACAGTAGATAGTTTAAGGTTGAAGCTATGGGGGGTTGGAGGATGTAATAATGGAGTCAGGTAGAGCATTCCAAGCATTGACCACTCTGTTGCTGAAGTCGTATTTTCTGCAATCAAGTTTGGCGCGGTTTACCTTGAGTTTGTATCGATCGTTTGCCCGTGCATTATTGAGGTTGAAGCTGAAGAAGTCGTTGACATGTAAGATGTCGTAGCAGACAATTTTGTGTACTATGCTTAGATCAGACCGCAGGCGTCGCAGTTCCAGATTGTCCAAGCCCAAAATTTCAATATACCCTTTTGCATGGTACATAACCAGCTTTCTTTCGAACCCTTTTGGAGTGGAAAGAGAAGAAAGCTTCTATTAGATAATTAGACCGACACAGTTGTCTTTATTTCCGTAAAGGTATAATTAATGGAGAGAGTACTGTTGTCTCCTCGGTATGCAAATTTTCCAGTTATTTTGGGTGATGGAATAATTGGGTTCCAAGAATGGAAATTCAAGAGTCTTTCTGGTAGAGGACTAAGAACGTGGAAAGTCTCATCAGGACCACAATTGTTACTTGCCTACGACAAAAATAGAACGACGCTAGCGTTGAGTGTGGTCAAGTTGGTAAGCCATGCTGCCTTGGACTTCTGAGGAGGTGGCCGTTGGCCAGTTTTGCTTGGCAGGTGGATGTCCCCAAGAATCACAGAGCTGTCCTTTTGGGACTGTGAAGATATCTGGACATGAGTGGATCTAAGATAATAGTATTCCCCAAATATCTCATCTTTGGATTTTATCTTCTAAGATGTTTGAAGGAAAATATGGAAGATCTTTCTCACCAGGTTGCATCGTAAAGAGAGCCTTGAACGCCCGCCAAAATAATTCTCCAGCTCAACTTATATCTAGCATAATTAAGGTGGAGTTAGTCTGAATCTCTTTCTCTGTATTTCCCCTCCCACCCTCCTCCTCTCCTTCCTTCCCTCCCTCCCTCCCTCCCTCCTTCTCTTCCTCCTTTCTTTCCTTCCCTCCCTCCCTCCCTCCCTTACGTATCCTTATCCTGGAAAGAAAGAAATTCACTAATTTTAAAAGTTTCCCCCTTCATGTTCCTTGGGACAATCTGTTAAATTTCCCATCCTGTCATCCCATTCTTTCTGGGACCAAAGAGAAGGAAGGGAAGGAGGGAGTGAGGAAGGGATGGAAGGAAGGGAGGGAGGGAAGGAACCTGGAAGGAAGAAAAGGAGGGAGAAAGTGAAGGAAGGGGAAGAAGGAAGGAAGGGAGATATTATGCAGCAGGCAAATCAAATAACATCAAACCTCAAGAAAAATTGTTTGTTACAATTTAGATGAAAATTTCCCATGTTTATAATTGCCACATGAAAGGAGATTTGTTTTCGTTATCAGAAGTCAGTGTTGCCTTAAAGTACATAGAACAATGAAGGTACTTCATCTAATTTCCTTCCTTCCTTCCTTCCTTCCTTCCTTCCTTCCTTCCTTCCTTCCTTCCTCCCTCCCTCCCTCCCTCCCTCCCTCCCTCCCTCCCTCCCTCTATTCTCTCCCTCCCTCCCTCCCTTTGCAGCAAAAGGGCTTTCTCACTTTCCTTAGCAAAAGGAAATGTATTTTCATCCTGATATAAATTGGCATGTTTTACCGACGGAAATTATTTCTCCTACCAGCTTTCACAATATTTTAATACAGCGTGTGGCAGTATGCAAATAGACGGAAGTCTAGTGGCAGAACCATTGGAACTTACTTTTGTCGCACAATCTTTTTCTCCCACACAACCCAGCACCACCGCAGCTGTTGGAAATCGGCTTCCCCACCCACAGGAAGATGTATGAAATATCACTGACAGGCCTGCGTGTGTGTGTGTGTGTGTGTGTGTGTGTGTGTGTGTGTGTGTGTGTGTGTGTGTGTGTGTGTACGTACACACATTTGTGTCTTTGAAAATCAACTTTTATGCCTCTGTCGGGCTATTTTTCAGAGAGGTGTTACGCAGCTGCCAAATTGCCGCGCCTGTGATCTTCAGTAAAATTTTGGAAAATTGGTATCCTGTCACATCTCTGTTAAGGCAGAGTTTTCCCTTTATTGTGTGGGCTGATTCTCAAATGAGCAGGCCGGCCTTGGCTGATTTAGGAGAAGCAGAGAAGACAAAACAGTCCAGTCGCCCTCACCTTTGGGCTCATCCTGATTACAAACGGACTCAGATTAAACCACAAATGTTGAATGGATAAGACATTAGCAAGCCAGCTTTTTGTCTATAGAGATTCTCAGATACCTAAGTCATAGTTGGAGGAGGGGGAGGAGAATAAAGAGGAAGAGGAAGAGGGGAAGAAGAAGGAGGGGGAGAAGGAGAAGGAGAAGAATTAGAATTAGAAGAAGGAGAAAAAAAAGAAGAAAGAACAAGAGTTTCATGTTTAATAAATAAAAGTTTATAATAATAACAATAATATAGTAGTAATAGTAATTAGTTGTTTCGCTTCTCATCCAAGAAGCTTCATCAGTTCCTCACGCAACTGATGAAGCTACTTTTTCTTCTTCCTCAAGGGAAAAAACAATCCAGTTGCCTTCTAGGGAGAACAAAACCCCCAAAAAGAAAAGCCAGATTTTGTGTTTTCCCAGAACTCATTTGCTGGCCACCGCGTCAGGATACGTGGCATGGCAACCAAACAGTTGGCCCAAACCAGCAATGAATGGGATTGTCATTCTCCATTCAAGGTGCCTTTTTTCTCTCCTTCCTCCGGGCAGAGGGTTTTAATGATGAAATAAATTGCTTTTGGCAAACCTCTCAAGCTATCTTACCCATCGAGGTTTTGAAGTTGGGATCCTTGCATCCTACCTCGGGGGTTAAGAGCATCGGATTTTCCAAAAATCTCCCTCGATCCACGTAGTTTGGTGGTGAATTTAGAATTAAGCACCGGGCAGGAAGAGACGGGTTCCTGTCATACGATCGGCTTTCTTTGCAGGATTACGGCTGTGCGACAGCGAACTGCACATTGTTATTTTTTTTTTAAATCTTGGAGCTTTACAGCAAGTACCCACTTACTTTGGCTTTAGAGAGGCCCGTGTTTTCGAATCAAAATATTGCAATACCAATATGTGGGATTCTCAACCGCAATATTGCACAGTACGTTGTTGTTTTTTAAACTGAAACTGAGGACAGTAGGATGCTCGGATACAGGAATCAGAGGTGGCTGTGCTTGCCAGCTATTGCATGGATTCCACGTAGCTGCCATTAAAAAAATGGACTTTTGCTGTCCTGTGGCTTCAGGTTTTTTGTGTTTTTTTAAATGGGCTGCTACAGTATAGGTAATATTTGACGTATATTTGATATCACTGTTTCTTCTTCTTCTTCTTCTTCTTCTTCTTCTTCTTCTTCTTCTTCTTCTTCTTCTTCTTCTTCTTCTTCTTCTTCTTCTTCTTCTTCTTCTTCTTCTCCTCCTCCTCCTCCTCCTCCTCCTCCTCCTCCTCCTCCTCCTCCTCCTCCTCCTCCTCCTCCTCCTCCTCCTCCTCCTCCCACGATAGCGTAATAGTGCTGTCTGCTTAGTTGGTATTCTGAACTTGAAAACCCCATCCAAATACATTTTGTTCAGTTTCAATTTGTTTTTATTATAATAATTGATTAGGAGCGAAAAATGAGAATACATTTCCCTTTGACTCAGCCTACAGAGTAAACAGCCTAATTTAGATTGACATAACCATTATCTTGAGAAGTACTACAGGCCTTTCCATAGATCTGTGCTATGATTAGTAGCCTTTCTGTATAGGAGTTGCTGGGTATAGTAGCACGCTTCAGCACTAACTTTCAGTAGAAGTGAAGAGAAAAGGGAAGACAGACAAGGATTCTCTGTGGGAATCCCTGTAGTAAGGCCATAGTAGCAAACGTTGGCCGTTGACTCTTCCACTGCCAACATGACTGCATCATTCATGAGTGAAAGAACCAGATCCAAACACAAAAGGGTTCAAATTTAGTGCTCCAGCCTATGCACAATGTTCTCAACTAAAGGTTTGCACCTGAGTAGAACTAGAAAACATTCAATGGCATTCAGAGAAAGTTAGTTCTGAGGGGTCCTTGGTGCTATCCGAGCTTGCTTGTTTTCTTGCAGACATTTCATGACCCAAGTAGGTAACATCATCAGTGCTAGAAGGGAGTTGGGCTTGTGGAGTGGAGGAGGAGGAGAACTGTGGGGTCCTTGGTGCTCTCTGAGCTTGCTTGTTTTCTTGAAGACATTTCATGACCTAACTAGGTAACATCATCAGTGCTAAAAGGCAGTGGGTTTTGGTGGAGTGGTGGAAAAAGGAAGGAGGACAAGAAGAACATCATCATTGCTAAAAGGGAGTAGGGTTTGAAGGAAGAAGGATCGTGGGGTCCTTGGTGCTCTCTGAGCTTGGTTGTTTCCTTGCAGACGTTTCATGACCCAACTAGGTAACTTCATCAGTGCTAGTGGTTAGATTTAAAAAAAGTTATCTGCACGGAGATTAAACTCCTTCCTCATTAGACCTGTACGAAATCATGGAGTTGTGGACCCCCTGGCCTGACTTCTGAAGGCTTTTGCCTTGAGAGAAGGAACAAATTCTAGTCTTGTTTGGGGACATATTGAAACACTTTCATTGTTTTACTCCTTGGTTCGTCCTGCAGCATCAATTCTCTCCTTAAACCCTTAAGTTGCTTGTCCTTTTTCTTCAATGTTGGTCTTCCTCTCATTTTCTTGAAGGGCCAGTTATCCAAGGCGTTGGAAGAAGCAGGAAATCAGAAGAAAAGAGCAGACATGGTAAGTATAGGTTTTTTAAAAATAATGTTTAATAGAAAAAAAGTACACATTTATTTATTTGACTTATAGCCCAGTTTTATTTTATACAGTCCAGGGATCTGTGTGTGTGTGTGTGTATGTGTGTGTGTGTGTTGGCATTTTTTGCTGATAAATGAAAATAAAGGAAGACTATTATAGATCTATTTCGAGCTATCTAGCTCTCGTCAGATAGCCATACGTCAGAGAGCCATATCTAGAGATAGAGATAGATAGATAGATAGATAGAGAGAGAGAGAGAGAGAGAGAGAGAGAGAGAGAGAGAGAGAGAGAGAGAGAGAGAGAGAGAGAGAGAGAGAGAGAGAGATGATAGAGAGATAGAGATAGAGATGTCAGATTTCCCCAACCCCTGATATATAGTGGGCCGCGGCCTGTTTGAAACCGAGCCATGAGAGAAATGGGCAAGCGTGCGTGTGTGAGGATTACCTGTACACACACACACACACACACACACACACACACACACACACACACACACACACACACTCTTCCCCTTTTCCCTGCAGCAACAGCAACTTGTGAGATGGCTTGGTTTGAGAGAGAATAACTGGCCACCCAGAGGTCACCCAGTTCACCCTTGCGCCTAAGGGAAGAAAGACTATTACTCGCGGCCTCCTTGTTTGTCACCCAGAACTTTAACCACTACACCAAACTACTTCTTAATATGGAATACCAATTTATAATTTCTGCATTTACGTGATACAAGCATTTCATGGCATGTGGTTTCCAACTTATTGAGGCTCCGGGATTAAACCCTGAAGAACTGGAATAGCAAAAATCCGTAGACTGAACATATTCCAAAAAATACACTGAGAATCCCCATTTTCTACACATACAAAAAGAAAAAAACCTGTATAATCTATTATCGGCTATTTTCTGGAGGCAGTTGCTTATTTATCAGCCTGCATGGGGCTGTGGGCATGAGAATGCAGAATTTTCAGCAAATGGAAACACTTTTAATTCTCCTCCTATAATTCCCTTTGGTTTGTTTTACATTTTTCAATGACTCATTTTTCTCTGCTGGGGGTATCCAGGCTGTGGGTGGCTGGGTTTAATAAGCAATATGTTCCTTCCTTCCTTCCTTCCTTCCTTCCTTCCTTCCTTCCTTCCTTCCTTCCTTCCTTCCTCCCTCCCTCCCTCCCTCCCTCCCTCCCTCCCTCCCTTCCCTTAGCCTTTCGTCCCTTCCTTCCTTCCCTCCCTCTCTCCCTCCCTCCCTCCCTCCCTCCTTCCTTCCTCCCTCCCTCCTTCCCTCCCTTCCCTTAGTCTTTCCTCCTTCCCTTAGCCTTTCCTCCCTCCCTCCCTCCTTCCTTCCTTCCTTCCTTCCTTCCTTCCTTCCTCCCTCCCTTCCCTTAGCCTTTCCTCCTTCCCTTAGCCTTTCCTCCCTTCCTTCCTTCCTTCCCTCCCTCCCTCCTTCCTCCCTTCCTCCCTCCCTCCCTCCCCTTAGCCTTTCCTCCTTCCCTTAGCCTTTCCTCCCTCCCTCCCTCCCTCCCTCCCTTCTTTCCTTCCTTCCTTCCTTCCTTCCTTCGCTGTCCTTTGCTCATAACTTTCAGTTCAGGTTTGGGGGAATCCGGCTGGCCGGCCGAGGAACAGATTACAAGCCTTTGCAATCAGAACGCTTTAGCTAAAGCAAAAACTAAGCGGCCCCGAATAAATAAGGATTTAAAAAGTCTGAAGGAAGCTGAATTTGTATTCACGGCAGCAGGAGGATGAGCAGCACAAGCTGTCCCTCAAAATGTATGCGGCAGTTCGTGGTGAAACACCAACTGATGAAAATGCTATCTGCCATTTGGCCATCTGCTTGGAGCCCTCTTGTAAACTTCAAGTCTCGGTAGACGTTCCTCAGCGGAGAATTAGAATCAGAGGCTAATTAAAGGAGAGACTGTTGTGTTTGAGAACCACGTAATCTGAAAAGACGAGAGATTACAGGGCATCTGGAGAAGGGCTTCTAGGTCTATTAGAGGTTGTTTCAGAATAGATCTAAGGTGGTTCTCCATCTACCCTTCTGATGATGGACAGTCGGCTTGGTCTAACTTCTCCTGACCTGCTTCGGTTTCCTGGCAGGATTCTTCACCGGCCTGTGAGAGTCCTTGATTGTAAGACATTTGGTCAAGTTATATGAGCCGAGGTGGCGCAGCAGTTAGGGCGCAGTACTGCAGGCCACTTTAGCTGACTGTGATCCGCAGATCAGCTGTTCAAATCTCACCAGGCTCAAGGTTGACTCAGCCTTCCATCCTTCCGAGGTAGGTAAAATGAGGACCCAGATTGTTGGGGGCAATGTAAATATATACATTGCTTACTGGTGTAAACCGCTTAGAGAGTGCTTGCATTGTGAGGCGGTATGTAAATCTCACAAACAAACAAATAAACAAACAAATAAATAAATAAACAAACAAACAAATAAATAAATAATAAATAAATAATAATAAAAAGTTTCATTCTGGAGTTAGCTTGTTCAAGAAAGTTCTCCTTGCTCTTACATTTCAATTTAGGCAAACTGACATTTGCCCGTGATCATTCAGGGGGTCAAAGGTGATAACAAGCAAGGAATGATGGGTCATCAACAGCCAATCAAGTTCCACCAGGCCCTGATAATCTGTTCCATCTCTCTGGAGGTCTGTGGAGGTTCTCAGTCATCCAGGTCATGGGTGTCCCAAAGGTGCTTTTGTCAAGAGGCGACTGGACTTTCTGGTTTTTCTCTGAAGGCGTTTTGCTTCTCATCCAAGAAGCTTCTCCAGCTCTTCTCCAGAACTGAAGAAGCTTCTTGGATGAGAAGCGAAACACCTTCAAAGAAAAACCAGAAAGTCCAGTCGCCTCTTGACAAAAGCACCTTTGGGACATCTCTCGGGAGGTGTTCAAGAAAAGATTGGACCACCATTTGTTCTGGATGGAATAAGGACACCTGCCTCGGGCAGGGGGTTGGACTAGAAGACCTCCAAGGTCCCTCCCAGCCCTATTGATTCTATTTACTCTAACAGCGTTTGATTTTCCAAGATCTCGAACGGAGGTCTTTTGCACTAGTGACTTTGATCATGATTGCACTTGCTAAAGATGTTGCTGTCCATTGAGATATGTTGAGCAATACCCACATTTGCAGTGTCGTGAGAGTTACAAAAAACGAAATTCATGTTGGCCATGTCAACATTGTCGTCTGGTTGCGCCAAAGACACAACAGTTGTCTGTTGAACATCATCAGGCAGGGCCTATTTCATGTAAAACCTCGTCTGCAGGAAAAGTTGCTTGTAAAACATATATACAAGAAGCACTTGTCAATTTTGACCTGGGATGTTACTTGAAATTCTGGGCTCATAAGATTGCTGGTTGTCGTATTCTCAGAGCTCCTTGGGCAGCTCGGTTTGAGGTCCTCCTTTTTGTGTGTGTGTGTGCTCAAACCGTGTAGTACATAATTTCAGGAATAAGTGATCTGCCAGATGGACTCCTCTGGGTTGTAACTATTTCTTCTATTATTGGTCTTTTTGTGAAAGGGAGCTGCCAACTGTGTCAAGCTGTGCAGAGGGCTTTCGCTCTTGAAGCCGAAATGGCTTTCGGGTCTGTTACGGAAATAGATTTCAATTGAAATATGAAGATGGCTGCGATAATGCCATTTGACAACTCAGGTGGCTGGAAGACTACATTGCTGTCTGTCTGTCCATCTGCCTGCCTACATACCCACCTACCTACCTACCTACTAGAATTATTATAATTATACTTTTCCTTCCTTCTTCCCTCCATCCCTTCTTTCCTCCTTCCCTTCCCTTAGCCCTGCCTCATTTTCTCTTTTCCTTCCTTCCTTCCTTCCATCTATCCATCCATCCATCTATCCATTCATCCATCCTCCCTTCCGCCCTTTTTCCTTCCTCCCTTCTTTCCTTCCCTTAGCCCTGCCTCCTTCTCTCTTTTCCTTCCTTCCTTCCTTCCTTCCTTCCTTCCTTCCTTCCTTCCTTCCTTCCTTCCTTCCTTCCTTCCTTCCTTCCTTCCTTCTTTCCTTCCCACCCATTGAGCAGTGTCATTGAGAAGGTCATGGGACATCAATTGCAGAGGATAGTACACAAAGTGGATTAACTAACACACACACTCACACACCCCTGTTGTGTCTTGGGACGTGGACCTGGGACCGAGAGGGAATTGCTAGCTCTTGTGGATCTGACAACACTTTCAAACCTTCCCCATTACCTCTTCTAAAGCCTTCCCATCTCTTCCACGTCGCATTAAAAACAGGCTACATCGCAAATGTTAACATAAACTCCTGTTGCCCAATTAATGAGAGTTGACTTATTAATTGCTGTTAAAGGCTACGAGTTGATTGCTCTGATTACAGAACAGAGTCTTTACTGTCTCCCTCTTAGAAATGCTTAGCAAATGAGCTGTGGGTGCTTCTATTTGAAGCGGATAGGTCTACGGTAGCGCACGTGGCATCCTTATCCCTATGCTCATGTGAAATACTGAATGGGTGAGTCACCGGTGCCAGGTGAAAAGGGGGATCCAGGTGGCATGTATGCCAAATGCCAGGCCACTTGGAGCGCCCAAAACCGCCGCATCAAAGGGTAACAGACCCACCGAGCTAACTGACACTTGTGTGTTTCAATGCACGATTCAATTACTTGTCTGCGAAAATCAGTTTACCCCTGGAAAAGGGAGAAGAAATGAAAAGGAGATAAATTTAAATAGCTTCAGCTAATTGCAGTTGACAAGACAAAGGCAGTTTGACTTTCCAGTATTAATTAGCAAACCCATGCTAATTAGCTTGTATAAGCACAATTTATGCATCTTTCTCTAAATGCAATTAATTCTGCAACCGGGCCACGTCTTTGGGATGTGCCACCCGTATCATTAACATACTTCACCCTAATTAAGCATGGGCAGCAACGGCTAGAGGAACACACTTCTGATTATAGCCATTCAGGAGATCCTTTGATATTTTGGATCCCCTTGTGAACTTGAGCTGGGGTTTTATTTTCAAGTTTGGGAGAAGTTAACCTCGTGTCGGCATGCCGAATGGAGGTGTGGCAAATCTATTTTCTCTAGAATTGCTCTGGGTTAAAAGAAAAAAAAATTCTTTCCTGAATTCCAGAGGAGAAGCATTTGACTTCTTGCAGAAACAATATTCCTAAGAAATATTAAAATATAAAGCAGTTGCCAAAACAAAGCAATAAAAGATGATTAGGGGACTGGAGGCTAAAACATACGAAGAACGGTTGCAGGAATTGGGTATGTCCTGCCTTCAGGTGCTTTGGAGAATAGGTTGACCCCTTCCTCTTCTTTGTGGCAGCCCCTCAAATATTGGAAGACTGCTATCATGTCACCCCTGGTCCTCCTTTTCATTAAACTAGACATCTATTCTTCATATATTTTAGCCTCCAGTCCCCTCATGGTTCACATCAACGCGTCCTGCAATCTCCATTCAAGTCACTTCCTATTTACCCTTAGCCTGTGAAATCAGTTTTCAAGGGGGTTTCATTATTCTGACCATTCGTTATCAGTTCAACTTTTTAAAGTTTACAATAGACTGTCTGCTAACTGTTTATGACAGGATCCCTTGCTTTAAAGCAAAGCATCCTTTTACTTCTAGGAGTTTTTGACTGGAGATTTTGTCACGGAGCGAAAAGACGTAGCTATTTTCCCAAAAAACTGCAGCTAGCTATCTTGTCAGCAACCCCAATGGATCCAGAAGAGAAGAGAAGAGAAGAGAAGAGAAGAGAAGAGAATATATAAAATAGAGAATAGAATAAAATAGAATATAGAAAATAAAATAGAATATAGAATGTATAATATAGAAAATAGAATAGAATATAGAATATAGAGAATAAAATAATAGAAGAGAAGAGAACTAGAATACAATAGAGAAGAGAAAAGAGAATAGAAAAGAATAGAATAGAATAATAGAATAGAATAACAGAATAGAATCTATATCGAATATAAAACAGAATAGAATAGAATGGATAGAATTTATAATATAGAGAATAGAATAAAATAGAATATAGAGAATAAAAAAGAAAATAGAATAGAATAGAAAATAGAATTTATAATATAGAAAATAGAATAGAATATAGAATATAGAGAATAAAATAATAGAAGAGAAAAGAGAAAAGAGAAGAGAAGTAGAAAGAGAATAGAGAGAATAGAATAGAAAAGAATAGAAAAAAGAATAGGATAGAGGATAGGATAGGATATGAAGTTAGAAGGGACCTTGGAGGTCTTCTAGTCCAACCCCCTACTTAAGCAGGAAACCCTTTACCATCGTTGATAACAAATAGTTGGTACCAAAATGGCTCACATCAAACTGTTGAACTTTTGAGAGAGAGAAAAGTCTTGGAAGGTTATTAGTTACAAGTGTTTAATATTTATGCACATTTCTGCCTGGGAGATTCCCTCATTTTCATTATTACTTGAGTAGCACAGGGTGTGATCCTTCCTAGTAAAGGATGGGCTAATTTGCATTTTTCCAGTCCTGGGACAAGAAAAATTAAAAGCTGAACCATCCATCTTTTGGAGAAGAGAAAAGCCTGTTGTGATTGCAATGGGCATATGAGCTGGGCTAGGCCTTCTGCTAGCCAAGATAATAATGAACAGGCAAAATACAGCTTCAGTTTTTGCCAGACCTTTGGCAAGAAGGCACTGGGAAAAAAATAAAATAAAATAAACAGCAGCCACTAAATCACAGCCAAAGCTGCTTTAGCATAAATCTCCGTTCATTCGTCCTGCAAGGCAACCTTAATGTTGGTTCCAATTAATGGACGGTTTAAGTAAAAGGAAGGCTTGCACAAAAAATAATTTACAATTTCTTCCCTATCCTAGTACAGGCAATACGCACGACCCCAATTGAGCCCAAAATTTATATCACTAAGCGAGACATTTAAAGTGAGTTTTGCCCCGTTTTATGACCTTTCTTACCACCGTTGTTAAGTGAATCACTGCAGTTGATAAGTTAGTCACCCGGTGGCCAAGTGAATCTGGCTTCCCCATGGACTTTGTCAGAAGGTCGCAAAAGGGGATCGTGTGACCCCGGGACAATGCAACCGTCATAAATGTGAGTCAGCTGCCAAGCATCCGGATGGAAATCACCCGATGTGATGCTGCCAAGGTTGTATAAGTGAAAAACGGTCATAAGTCACTTGTAACTTCAAATGGCCACTAAGCGAATGGTTGTAAGTCCAGAACTCCCTGTACATCCAGCAAAGCAGCATGAATCTTAATAGAATAGAATAGAATAGAATAGAATAGAATAGAATAGAATAGAATAGAATAGAATAGAATAGAATAGAATAGAATAGAATAGAATAACAGAGTTGGAAGGGACCTTGGAGGTTTTCTAGTCCAACCCCCTGCTTAGGCAGGAAACCCTACATCATTTCAGACAAATGGTTATCCAACCTCTTCTTAAAAACTTCCAGTGTTGGAGCATTCACAACTTCAGGAGGCAGGCTGTTCCACGGATTAATTGTTCTAACTGTCAGGAAATTTCTCCTTAGTTCTAAGTTGCTTCTCTCCTTGTTTAGTTTCCACCCGTTGCTTCTTGTTCTAACCTCAGGTGCTTTGGAGAATAGTTTGACTCCCTCTTCTTTGTGGCAGCCCCTGAGATATTGGAACACTGCTATCATGTCTCCCCTAGTCCTTCTTTTCATTAAACTAGACAGATCCAGTTCCTGCAACCGTTCTTCATATGTTTTAGCCTCCAGTCCCCTAATCCTCTTTGTTGCTCTTCTCTGCACTCTTTCTAGAGTCTCAACATCCTTTTTACATCCTGGCGACCAAAACTGAATGCAGTATTCCAAGTGTGGCCTTACCAAGGCATTATAAAGTGGTATTAACACTTCGCGTGATCTTGATTCTATCCCTCTGTTAATGCAGCCTAGAACTGTGTTGGCTTTTTTGGCAGCTGCTGCACACGGCTGGCTCCTATTTAAATGGTTGTCCACTAGGACTCCAAGATCCCCCTCTCACAGTTACTACTTGGGGTGAAAAAAACCAAACCCAAATTAGATTTTATTTTGCAGTGTTGGAGGAAGATTTAGAGCCACACAGCAACACTCCCGCACCGGTGAGGAGAGAATTGTTAAATATTTATCGCGTCTGAAAACTCGCCGTTAATATATATATATACATATATTGTCTGAGTTAGAGACTTGGATCCAGGTAGCGCAGTTGCTGACTTCAGCATTATCTGAGGCCTAGTGTGGATTTTTAGTGAGGTTGCCCCCCCCTCCTTCCTAGTGCAATTTTTCAAGTTAATACCAAATGTCACTCTATTTCGTTTCCAAATAGAATATCTTGAGAAAGAAGGTTTCCCCCTCCTTATTTTCAATCTCGGAAGTTAATGGATGAATTTATATTCCTTTCTCCCACTTGTGGCCCCTAAATTAAGAGCCGTAATTATGAGAGGCCGCTCGGTGGAAAGGAATAGATACAGATTAACAGAGTTGGAAGGGACCTTGTAGGTCATCTAGTCCAACCCCCACCCCAGTCAGCCTTTTGTCCCCAACAATCTGGGTCCTCATTTTACCCACCTCAGAAGGATGGAAGGCTGAGTCAACCGTGAGCCGGTCAGGATTGAACTCCTGGCAGTGGGCAGAGATAGCTTGCAACACTGCATTATAACAAGTGCACCACTATGGCTTCCTCCCTTCCCTTCCCCTTCCCTTCCCCTTCCTTCCCTTCCCCTTCCTTCCTTCCTTCCTTCCCTTCCCTTCCCCTTCCTTCCTTCCCTTCCCTTCCCCTTCCTTCCTTCCCCTTCCTTCCTTCCTTCCTTCCCTCCCAAGCAATAGCAGACTTATATACCGCTTCACAGTGCTTTCCTTCCCTCTCTACTTAACAGTACTTAACAGCTGTGTTCCTAACTTAACAACTTCACTTAACCGCTGTGACAAGAAAAGTGGTACAACGGGGCAAAATTCACATAACATGTGTCTCGCTTAGCGGCGGACATTTTGGGTTCGGCTGTGGTCGCAAGTTGAGGACTACCAGTAACCTCCGATCCCTGACTTCTGCTGCCATGGCGTCACTCCACAAAAAAACATCCAACCAACTTTGCATTTGGAAACAGATTCGCCGCCCCCCAGGAAAATTTCTCCAGCTGTCTGACAGCTCTCCGAATGGCAACTGAGCCTTTGGCCATTGTTTGTTCAACAGAGGAACGTCCTAACACATTGCCACGCGTGAAGGCAGGTGCGAATTGTCACTCTCTTATCGTCACCGCAAGCAGCCGGAATAGACAACCTGGCTCTGTTGTGTCACTGTTGCTTGCGCGGGCCTCGGCTTCCCTCCGTGCCATCCAGCACAATTGCAGGGCCCCGACAATCTATTACGAACCCCCACGCCTCTTTCTCCAGAGGGAACGGTTGGCAATTTATCTGCCCGTGTCAAGAGAACAGGTGGCAGCTGGGCACTCGGCCTTGAGTCCGCTTATCCCATGATAAATAGGCTGTTTACTGGGGCTCGTTCTTGGGAGCAGCTCCGAACTATAATAACAAACCTCACTGCAACCTTCGGCTGGAAATCAAAGTGGTGGGGCATGATAAATGGCTTCGTGTGGGAACGGTGGGGTGGAATTGAAAATCTCCTGCTACACTGCCTGGTGCCCCCCCCTCGGATACCCCATTCCCTGGAATTATCTTCAGCGCCAGCTTGAACTGGGCCATCTATGATGGTTTGAGCTGGGGAGGGAAAAAAAACCCCGAGAAACCCAGTAATCATAAAATCGAGGACAGTATTTCTCGCTGTGATCATCTCACCGCCCAACCGATATGAATTACGGGGTCTTTTTTTTTCTTCCTTTCTTTCTTTCAACAATATGCGAATGCAGGTGAAGGCAGATTTAGGAGACAGCCAGGAGCTGAGTTTTAAATCCCCTTTAAGGTGGTCTTTGAAGAATTTCTGGACCTTCTTAAAGAATGTGGTCCATCACACTACGATGCTTTCAAAGAAAGAAGATCGGATTCTGTGCTTTGGGCTAGACTTTGTGTGGCATTTATACGGTGCCTGTTGTGTGTGGCTTTTTAGTTGTTGATTGAAGTGTTGATGGCTGGTTGTTAAGTCGTTGGCTGTTGTTTCCTTGTGCTGCCAAGCCCTCCCCTCCTAAGTATTTGGTAGCTGGGGGTTTCCCAGGCTTCAATCACTTCCCTGGCTGTTTTTGTGCCTGCTCGTCCAACAATCTTGGTAGCAGCAAAATTGAAGGTATGTCCTTATTCATTGTAATCTGAGACTGCCAAGGACAAAAACACTAATTTTTGTCAAGGTTGGCTGCGATGAGAATGCCAGTTGGGAGTAGGGGTGTGACATTGAAGGAATTTGTAACTTTTAATAGGAATGACCATACAGTTAGATGTAAAATCTGCCTAAGCACTAAGATCCCTTACCCCATCAGAATTTGTTTAAGACTTGTAGAGGCAAAAGACCTCTTTAAAAATCATTCCAGAAGAGAGACACTTAATCCTTCAGTAAGGAACAGCCGAAACTCTATTATCTTCTCCAAATGTGTCTTCCACGGTTGATGATTCATTGAAAAGCACGGAAATCTGTGCCTTGCATCTCACATTACAATCCAAAGGTAAGTCAGATAAAACAGCTTGGCGGATTCCCATAGGTGTCTGACAAAAACCATCGCGGTATCAAAATAGCATCATGTGAATCACAACATCATCGGGGCAATTGGCATCTGACACACATTAGATGGTTTGCTCCCCCTTTTCAACTCTCCCCAGACACCCACAAGTACTCTACTCACACCTAAAGCAGGAGCCTCTTTATTTTGGAGCCGTACTCTGGAATCTTGCTCTTCTTTTGAAGTTTCCTGAATTATTTTAACGAGGTTGCTCTTAGAATAGAATAGAATAGAATAGAATAAAATAGAATAGAATAGAAAATTTAATTTAATTTAATTTAATTTAATTTAATTTAATTTAATTTAATTTAATTTAATTTAATTTAATTTAATTTAATTTAATTTAATTTAATTTAATTTAATTTAATTTAATTTAATTTAATTAAAAATTCTTATATGCCGCCCAATCCCATAGGACTCAGGGAATAGAATAGAATTCTTTATTGGCCAAGTGTGATTGGACACACAAGAAATTTGTCTTTGGTGCATAGGCTCTCAGTGTGCAGAAAAGAAAAGATACATTTGTTGTTAAACGTTCATCTCTGAAGGTATAAGTGTGATTCCTGAAAGTGGCAGTGAAGAAAGCTTTGGTCCTCTGGGCCTCTTAATTTCATTCAGTGATTTCATATAATTTAACTGTTACGGTATGGGCTGAGCGTAAGTTTTGACCAAGAAGTCATTGCTCTTAATTTTCAAGGTCCCAACTTAGTAATAGAATTTCACGATCGTCTATCACCTGTTATGGAGTCATAATAATAGTGTTTATTGGTTGTTTTTGTCGCAAAGGTGCTTTTTCAAGAGGCAATTGGACTTTCTGTTTTTTCTTTGAAGACATTTCACTTCTTGGATGAGAATGATAAGCGAAATGTCTTCGAAGAAAAACCAGAAAGTCCAGTTGCCTCTTGAAAAAGCACCTTTGGGACAACCATGACCTGGATGGCTGAGAATCTCCATAGACCTTGAAGAAGAAGTTTGGTTATTTTTATTTAGCAGGAGGTATCAACCCAGCTGCAATAGCTCAGAGTGATTAGTAAACCAAAACATGATGGCTTGTTTAACAAACTATGGGCAATATCAATCCCATAATATGAGTTTGCAGTCTGTTTCACTTTAAACCATGCGACCGACCATCACATTATCTTCATCTCATACTTCATGGGTATGGAAGGCTCATTTGTGTCTTGATGCCTGGTGACCACACCACACAAAGCTAACTTCCACCTGTTCTCTTTGTTTTGTAGCTGGAGGTAGAACTTCAGATGCTGAAGAGACAAGCATCCACCGTAGAGCCCAGCAACTTCCTCGCCAAAGAAGAGCTGGATACGCTGAGGTGAATGTCCTCCCTTCTACTTGTAGTGATAGAGTTGAGGAGAAGAGATGGCGTTAAGTCTCTTCCAACTCCATAATTGCTCCTAGAAGAACTTCTGTCCCAACCTGGGGATTATATAACATCAGTATATCATAATCAGATACGGATTATGATTACAATAATGATGATAACCAACATCCAGGGTCTTGGTAACTTTTCCCACTGCTGTGATGTTAATAGACAAAACCACATGTTGAAAACATCAGTAATGCGTTGTGAACATTCAGACAAATACCACAGGATAACGCCCTCACCCCAAACTAGCAAGGATCCCAGACCAAGATTAATGACTTTGGAAGGCAGAGAGAGAGAGAGAGAGAGAGAGAGAGAGAGAGAGAGAGAAAGGCCTTACCGAATCCATGAGCATTCTTTGTCTTTTCAAGTCCTGCCATCCACTAATTAGATGAACTCGGATGCCACTTATAGATGATGGATTACTTTTTCAATTTATAGTGTGCCAAGCTGACAGGTAGATTGCCTCTTGAAATAAAATTATCTGGCTTTCATTTTGAGAGTTAGTAGGGCGGGGATCCTTCTGAAGCAGCAGGAGTTCGGGGAAAATGTATACAATTTGCGCTGCTAACATCTTAAACTTTGCAATAAGTGACGAATACCTGCAGCTCAGGTGTAGGATGAGGGTGAAGTTTCGTTCTCCGAGCTCGTGGCTTGATTTCCTCCCCTGATGTAACCTCCCCTTCACAAGACCCATCACAAGGCTCTCACTGATTTATTTATTTATTTATTTATTTGTGAGATTTATATACCGCCTCACAGTGCAAGCACTCTCTAAGCGGTTTACACCAGTAAGCAATGTATATTTATATTTCCACCAACAATCTGGCTCCTCATTTTACCTACCTCGGAAGGATGGAAGGCTGAGTCAACCTTGAGCCGGTGAGATTTGAACCGCTGACCTGCGAATCAATGTCAGCTAAAGTGGCCTGCAGTACCTGCCTCCAACCGCTGCGCCACCTCGGCTCTTATGATGACTCACAACTGACCCCTCACTTGACACACCCACACCTGACCCCTCACAAGACCTACTGACCACACGAAGCCCTTCTAAGGAGAAGACCAACACTGACATCCCCTAAACTCCACTGAAGATGTTACCTAGCCTGGTAACGAAACGTTTGGAAACCAACTCACAAGCTCTGAGAACGAACCTTCACCCTCATTTTAAACTTTCACAGCAGGTTGGGTTTGTTGCATTGTGCTCAAGGCTGTTCACATGGGGGTCTCTCTTCTGCCCCACCACAACAGCAGCAGCCACATGTCCATTTGAGTCGGGAGAGACCTGGTTGGCCAGAGTCACTTGGTGAGGTCTCTGGTTATCAAGAAACTTGAACCTGGTATCAGACGCAAAGGAGCGGGACTATACATTAAGTTGCAATTTGCAAGGATCTATTGCTCAGCCTATACTCCAGAATCTAATCAACTAAAGTTCAAATTTGAATCAGTGCCAGATACGAGTCAACAGAATTCAAGGAGTTGCTTGTGGCAACGCAAGGACTCCAAGCTTCTGACATGTTTAACTCCACCCTCCAGCTTTGCCTGGCCTTTTACACTTGGGTTTCCACAGTGCAAATCCAACAATCTTAGCTCCTACACCCTACTAGCAGATGTCCTCCAAGCTACTCCATATTCATAAAGCAGAAAATGGCTTTTCTCTCCCAACAGTGAAAGAAAGAGATTTTGTAAATTCTCGCTTGTTTGGTACTCAAATAGCTACCGTGTTTCCCCGAAAATAAGACCCTGTCTTATATTTTTTTGAACCCTGAAATAAGCGCTTGGCCTTATTGCCATGCACTCAAAAGCCCGATTGGGTTTATTATCAGGGGATGTCTTGTTTTGGGGAAAACAGGGTATCTCCGCCTGATGTTTCACACAGTTTACATTCATGGCAAGGTAGTTGATTGATGATTTAAAGGCCAAACAATTCATCGCTCATCAACTCTCCGGCATGCTTTGTGCTTTCGTTCTGTAAGATCTGAAGAGGAATTAAAATGTGAGCCAGCCAGCTCTTATACACTATCATTTGTGGTTTTGGCATCACGCGTGACATCTCGGTGTGCAACCACTAGGGGACATGGCCACCCTGTGTCTTCCCCACCCACCCTTCTGGTTCAAAAGCTAGAAGTTTTCCATTCTCTGCTGGTTGGCACTGATGGACGTCTTCAAGTCGTCTTATCTATCTATCTCTTGTTAGGCCATCAGCCTTCCTGATTGATGGTTATTTATTTACTTATTATTTCTACTGACTGCCTTTTGAGCAGAGATAATAAGGAAGCACAGCTAAGGAATGGCTTGAGATCTGTTGGTAGCATCGGTGAGATTTCAGCAGGAAAGCAGCACCCCTTATATGCAGTTCTTGAATAAGGGAGAGATGATAAAACACCGTTCCAAAAATGGGTACAGAAACCCTCATAAAAGCTATGGCAGAATTTGATAATTCTTCTGGCGGGGCATAGCTCAGCCTATTAGTGTAAAGCAGTGTTTTTCAACCTCAGGAATTACCGTATAAGATCGGTAGACTTCAAATTCCAGAATTCCCCAGACAGCATGCTTTGCTTAAATTTCCCAGCAAGCATAAAATGTCAAAACTGGCCATGAAAATGTTCCTATATGGTTGCATCCAAGCCAGCTTGTTCTTCCAACCAAACCCTCCTTCTGGGTTGTGTGGTCCCAAGCAATAGACAGTTGAAGCCAAATATTCTTTCCACTGTCTGAAGTTGCTCCTTACTTAATTACTGGACGAAGCTGGAGATCAACCTCTTGCCATGATGATCTTCCTCCCATCAAGGAGACGTGGTTTCCAGGGTGCTTAGGAAAATTAATATTGTCTCGCCTTCCAAGATTAGTGGGGGATTTCTGCAGGATACCTGTGGAGCTCCGCCCACATCCTGGACCCATTGTGAGTAGACATCAATTCAATGTCTCCCAATAATTGAAGTGCACCAGCTGTTATCAGCAGGCATAATAGAGCTTAGGACCATCTTTTGTTCTCCCATTTCATCTCCATCCATGGTTCCACCAGAGACTCATTCTGATGAAAAGTAGGACGAAAGAGGATGCATATTTAGAAATTGCTGTTGGGAAATTGGAGGGAGGAGTAAAGCAAGGGCCTTGCTTGGAGTCTTTGCGTAGCCTCACAAGGCTTAAGTTTGATCTCCTCCAAAACCCCTGAAGCCCTATCTGGTCGTTCCCAGGGGAAGGAGAGCAACCTGGGGCAAGATTCTTGTAACATAGGCAGTAATAGCAATAGCAATAGCACTTAGACTTATATACTGCTTCATAGTGCTTTTATAGCCCTCTCTAAGCGGTTTACAGAGTTCAGCATATTGCCCCAAACAATCTGGGTCCTCATTTTATCGACCTCGGAAGGATGGAAGGCTGAGTCAACCTTGAGCCGGTGAGATTTGAACAGCTGAACTGCTGAACTAGCAGTAGCCTGCAGTGCTGCATTTAACCACTGCACCACCTCGGCTCTTATTGATTTTATCAGTTACTGATTTTATCTATTCACAAGTGATTCTGGTTGTTTGCACCTGATACTTGGAAAGGGTTCTGGGTGTAGTTTTTTTCTTTTCTGCCCACTGCCCTGATGCCCAGTTCCTTCTCTGGTCTCTGCCAACTTCCCATTGCTGAAAAAAAATATTTGTTGGACCAAGGAGGTACACAACAAACTAGTACGAACCTTTAGCTGCCTTTCTCCATGAACATTGGGGGGTTAAAATCATACACACATACACACACACACACACACACACACATGCACGCACGCACGCACAACTCACTCCCACAATGCAGCCGCTGGAGAATTCAGGCATCCAGGTTAATTTCCACCTCCCACCCACCCCCCAAAAAATTGTATTTGCATCCTATGCACGAGAGGTTATATTTTTTGTTAAAGAAAAAAAATCTTTTGTCTTCTGTTTCTTTTAATATAGAAAGTAAATTATCTCCAGGAAGCTTAAAAGACTTTATCTATATCTCTGCCCCTCCCAACCCCCCCCCCTCGGCCCTTCTCCCAATCCGGCTTCGGAGAACAATGCTCTCTTTTCATCAGACCTTTATTTTTTTTATAGCGGTTATATATGAAAATTCTCTTCCTCGACATTATTACTTCTCAGGAAACAACCCAAAGTAATATTAACACTGCCAGTCCTTCACCTACACCTGGCCTCCCATAAATCACATTAGCCCCATTTGGTGATCCTCGTCGCCAGAGGCCGCTTCCGGCCCTTTGATAGCGTAACAGGTTGTTTCATCCAGGAGGATGAAAAACTGTTATGTTGGGGTTTTTTTTTTTAATTTGCGGGGAGTTAAAGGAACATTTTGAACCAGAATAAATAAAAACACTTCCCCCCCCCCCCAGCAGCGACTTCAGTAAATCCTCCATGACAGCTATGGATTTGGGAAATGGATGGTTTTGACTAAGAATAGAATAGAGACCTTGGAGGTCTTGTAGTCCAGCCCTATGCTCAACAGGAGGTACCATTTCAGCCCAGTCACTTCTTGAAAACCTCCAGTGATGAAGCACCCACAACCTCTGGTGGCAAGCAGTTCCACTGGTTAATTGTCCTCGCTGTTAGGAAGTTTCTCCTTAATTCCAGGTTGCCTCTCTCCTTGGTTAGTTTCCATCCATGGCTTCTTGTGCTGCCTTTCAGGTGCTTTGGAAAATAACTTGAACCCCTCTTCTTTGTGGCAGCCCCTCAAATATTGGAAGACTGCTATCATGTCACCCCTAGTCCTTCTTTACTCTAGACTGGCCGTACCCAATTCCTGCAACCGTTCTTTGCATATTTTTGTCTCCTGGCCTTTAATCATCCTAGTTGCTCTTTGCACTTTTTCCAAAGTCTCAACATCTTTTTTGTAATTTGTGGTGATCAAAACTGGATGCAGCATTCCAGGTGTGTCATACTAATGTTTTATAAAGTGGTACTAATATTTCATGTGATTTTCATTTTATGCCTCTGTTTATACAACCAAGAATTGTATTAGTTTTTTGGGCTGCTGCGGAGATGATCAGAAAGCCACGTTCTTCTCCTGGTTTCTGAGCCACATTTAATGGCCCTCGTTCGAGTCTTAGTTTCTCCCTCTTGATGTTCTTCAGAGCTCCAGAAAAGCACCGTCGGAGAGTCACCTGTGGCTCCCCACAGATGGATCCTGGGAACCGAGTAAAGCCAGTGCCATTAAATGTAGATTAGATTGGACTTCATCCTCATCCCGTAAGGCCTTTCCTGTGTTTTCATAATTAAACCTTCATTAACTTAATTAGCCCTCTTGAGGTTCAGAGGAGAGACATTATTTCGGCAATGTGACACAGCTGCATAAAATCACAGATAACTTCAGGAGGATTCAGCTTGAGGGTCACACTCAACTTCTGGAAAGCCTGCTTAATCCCACTTGGATGACAAACCCGGGAGATTAAAATGAGCATTCCTGATTCCAAGTAAACCACAATATGTAAATTCGCAAGGATGCAAAAAAAAAAGTTAAGGGCTATCAAGATAACAAGGGATGCAGTGGCTCAGTGGCTAAGACGCTGAGCTTGTCGATCAGAAGGTCGGCAGTTCAGCGGTTCGAATCCCTAGCGCCGCGTAACGGGGTGAGCTCCTGTTATTTGTCCCAGCTTCTGCCAACCTAGCAGTTCGAAAGCACGTAAAAAATGCTAGTAGAAAAATAGGGACCACCTTTCGTGGGAAGGTAACAGCGGTCTGTGCACCTTTGGTGTTTAGTCATGCCGGCCACATGATCACGGAGAGCGCTGGCTCTTCGACTTTGAAACGGAGGTGAGCACCGCCCCCTAGAGTCGGGAACGACTAGCACGTACGTGCGAGGGGAACCTTTACCTTTTACCTTTCTCAAGATAACGTCAAATCTTTCTCTTCCAGGTTAAAGATTGAGGAACTGGAAACTGAGCGAAGCCGGTTAGAAGAGGAGAACAGATCCATGGAAGCAAAGCTAGAACAAGCCACGCTTCAGGTACTGTCTTAGGATGCGTGATTTGTCTTGACAAGAGGAACCGACAGGTTTTGTCCATATTTTATGCTCTTTTGGGTGGGGGGTTCCTCCTGAGATTAATTTCAAGAAGCCGAGTCTTATCTCATGCTATTGTTTTTTTTAATTATTATTATTATTACAAGAGTTTACCGGGGATCTCTTAGGAAATCGAATGTTCCAAAGATTCTTGAATATCTTCCGTTGTTTCTATAAATGGACGCTTTTGGGTTCAGATGTCCGTAACTAGTTTCTAATGTCTAAGATAGAGTTGAATTGATGGAGGGCCTCCATAGATGCACCCAGGAGCAGCATCCCATAATTTCTTCCAGAATCTGCCTTTGACAGGCTGTGAAGCCTTAATCGTGGGGTGAGCTAGTTGCTGGTTTATGTTTTTAAAAAGTGGAATTACGGGTTGCCGATTCTAAGAAAATTTGCTCTGGGGATGACCACACAACACACTTTGTAAGTGACAAAGAAAGTTATAAAGTCAGATAAAAAGCAAATGGCTGGGTTTGCATAATTGGCTAGGTTTGGTTAGTTTTGATCTTAGGTGGTGCTTTTTTTGGGGTGGCATAATAACTTATATGAACTCAGACCAATTAGTTTATGACTCAAGGGACTTTGCAAACCCAGAATGTGGGTTGATGCAATATCCAAGTTAAGCCTGTTGGGTATTTGTAGTACAGAAACCACACGCATCTTCTGCCTCCTACATGCCAAAATATTCTTGAACAAAGTTGTCACATCTTCCCTGGTTATCGCTCGAAAATATCTCTACACCTGCCCGTACCTTATAAATTAACACTCCTTTACCCCAGGGGTCTCCAGATGTGGCAAAATCTGGCTGAGGAATTCTGGGAGTTGAAATCCAGAAGTCTTAAAAAGTTGCCAAGTCTGGAGACTCCTGACTTACTCCATAACAGTTTTATTCAACTTATTAAAAAGCACATTTTAATAATGAATGGGTCTACATCCCCGGCATATCAACCAGTCTGGAATATCAGAGGCTAATATTGGCATCAACTGATGCCATTATTGTTTTTTTCTATTCCCATAAAAGACAGCAGTGGGATTCAAGGTCTTCTCCTGATCTTCTAACCTTCTTGCTGCTACTACTTACGTCTTGTATGAATACCTCCTTAGACCACTTACAGGGGTGTAACTAATTCTCACCTTCCTAACCTGCTTACTCTTACTCATGTAGATATATGGACATAGTCAGGGGTGTCTAAACACAACCCTGATGCGGCCCTCAATGAAATCGAGTTTGACACCCCTGGACATAGTCCCGTTTTTATATCCAGAAAAATCAGGCTAGTTTTCACTCTTACCCATGAGAACCGATTTCCATGTCATCCCAGTAGCTTACAGAACAAATGCTGATTATCCACAACCCTTTTGTGCTGCCTACAGTCTCGCATGTCAGGATTCGGAGGTGGCCTGTGGTTCACACGAAAGGGCTTTCTCTTCTGGTTTGTCGCTGCTCGTCTTCGTTGAGAGTCTCGTCTTGTCTTCCAGCAGACCTTTGATAATCTTGTCCGCGTTTAGCAGCCATCGTCTCTGCTCCGAGCGCGACTTTTATCTTAGGTCTGCTGGAGTTAAACGAACATCCTCCGATTTGTCTGTTCTGGATGAGCGACCTTCTTGGCCAAGTATAATTTTGTCTTGTTTTCCCGGCTAAGAAATCATCCAACCATTAAACCTCTTTTTGTGGAGATGGATATCATGCTGTTGATTGTGCCTTTTGGCCTTTTCTCTACGTCCTCTGGTCCTCTTTGTTTCCTTTTACGTCGCTCAAATAATACAATGTCTCCTATATAACGGGGGGCATTGTAAATGGTGGAAACCTCTAGGTTTTACTCCTCTTAAGTTTTTCTATCAACTGCGGACCACCGAGCTCGGTTTCCAGAACTGTGAGTCCATATCTTCTGTTCACGAAAAAAAATGTTATTTTAAATTTCTGTTCGGTGTGATTTATTTCCACAATCTGGCTCTGTAGTAGAGAATGAATGCTCGTAAGTCAAGGGCACCGTATTAAAGCGTTTTGCTAAGCATAACTCATTCCTAGTTCCACCAGGCCGACAAGGGAGGTCACGATTATTCCCATTTTGCAGGTGGGGATCTCGGTCTGGGAAGACAAATGACTTGTCCACGGTCAACGGGTGGATCTGTTGGTCAAACTGGAGTTTGAACTCTGTTCTTCACGTCCCCAATCCCTTTGGGGACAGAATGGATGCTCGCCGCTCACTAATGACCACGTCACAAAAGGGACAACCCTACCCTACCCTGGGGGACACGTCTGCTATGACTCCGCTTCTTTAACTCTTCGTTTGGAAGGAGACCACAGAGGGCCATTTCCATAATTCCATTTGAGCAAGTGGGCCCTTCAAGATGTGTCTTATTATTATTGCTCAAAGACTCGGACGTCTCCGTTTCAGTCAGTAGTTGACCTGATAGCACCGGAAAGGTGTGTGTGTGCCTGCTTTGAGGTGTTGCCAACGTACATCTTAAGGGCATGAACATTGTGGAATTACTGGCTGGAGAACATCAACTTGTATTCATATGGGGGTGGGGTGGAACTCAGGGGCCAGAGTGTTGTGTTGTGGGTATCTTTATATCTACCCCCACCGTATTAAATAACAGGTTTGTGAAGGTCCCATCTAGCAGTAGGCCTTGTAAGATGTGGGTGCTGTTTTTATTTTTTCTCAGAAGTTTATATAATGGAACAAATGCTTGCTTTTTTCATGGAGAAGAGAATGAAGGAGGATGAGCCATCTACACGGAACACAAACACACATACAAAACTCACGGTGATTGTGCTTGCTCTTTCTTTCCTATGTAACTACTGCTTTCACATTGAGAAGCCAGGTCTGCTTTGCATTAAACCCAACCTTGTTCTGCGCAGAAGGGTCTTGTCTCTCTTCTTTCTCCCAGATGTGCCAGACATAGAATCCTAGGGCTGGAAGGGGACCTCAGAGGTCTTCCAGTCCAACCCCCTGCTCAGGGCAGGAGACCTTATACCAGGGGTCCCCAAAATTGGCAACTTTAAGACTGGTGGACTTCAACTCCCAGAATTCTCCAGCCAGCATAGCTTTAAGACTTGTGGACTTTAAGCATTACTTTAAGACTTGTGGACTTCAACTCCCAGAATTCTCCAGCCAGCATAGCTTTAAGACTTGTGGACTTTAAGCATTACTTTAAGACTTGTGGACTTCAACTCCCAGAATTCTCCAGCCAGCATAGCTTTAAGACTTGTGGACTTCAACTCCCAGAATTCTCCAGCCAGCATAGCTTTAAGACTTGTGGACTTTAAGCATAACTTTAAGACTTGTGGACTTCAACTCCCAGAATTCTCCAGCCAGCATAGCTTTAAGACTTGTGGACTTCAACTCCCAGAATTCTCCAGCCAGCATAGTCCGCAAGTCTTAAAGTTGCCAAGTTTGGGGACCCCTGCCTTATACCAATCCAGACAAACGGTTCTGCAGTCTATTTTTGAAAACCTCCAATATTTGAGTACTTACTATTCCCCTGGGACATTTGCAACTGGAAGCATACAAAGGGAAACACTCGGAGTACACTTGGAAGGGAGTGTGAACTTCACAAGCAGCATTAGTCAAAGGCCTTAGCTGCCTGATATAAAACATTCACTAGCTGAAAGCCACTCAAAAGCTAGTAGGCTCAATATATCCACTGTAGTCAACAGGCAGAAGTGGGTCTTAAACGCACCAAGGCCAGCTCGCTCAATGGACAGATCAGAAGTTGTTAACAGGTTAATCCTCAACTTACAACAGTTCATTTAGTGACCATTCACAGTTACAACGGCACTGAAAAAAATGTGACTTACGACCGTTTTTCACACTTAACAACCGTTGCAGCATCCCCAGGATCACGGGATCAAAATTCAGATGCTTGGCAAGTGGTTCATATTTATGACGGTCGCAGTGTCCCGGGGTCACGTGATCCCCTTTTGGGATCTTCTTTCAAGCAAAGTCAATGGGGAGGTCAATGATTCACTTAACAACCGTGTGACTAACTTCACACATGCAACGGATTCCCTTGACAAGACCTCTGGCAAGAAAAGTCATACAGACACACTTAACCAGTGTTTCACTTAGCGATGTGAGTTTTGGGCTCCCTTGTGGCCATACGTTGAGGGCTACCTGTATACCTCTAGCAAATAAAACCAGAGACAAAACAGAAGAAAATCCAGATTGCTTTCCAATTTGGGCATGGAGATACACCGTATTTTTCAGAGTATAAGACGCACCTTTCCCCCCCTAAAATAGGCTGAAAATTTGGGTGCGTCTTATACTCTGAATGTAGCTTTTCCGAAGCTTTTTTTTCCAGCCCTAAGGAGGCGCTAACGATCTTCCCGGCTTGCAGGCTTTTTTCATTGCTACTCTCTCCGAAGGAGGTTTTTTCCAGCCCTAAGTCTTTGCAGGCTTTTTTTCATTGCTACTCCCTCCGAAAAAGGTTTTTTTCAGCCCTAACCAGGGGATAAAATAATGTGCTGAAGCTGACCAGACTAAGGACGCTAGCCAGATGAATACCTGGTAGGCAAATTTCCCCCCCTATTTTCCTCCCCAAAAACTAAGGTGCGTGTTATACTCCGAAAAATACGGGTATGTCAATTACTCTAGGAAGTAAAATGAGAGACAAATAACTGGACGAATTACCTGTACAGGTTATTCCTCGACATAAGACACAACGCTGTCGTCGCGTAGTGGCTTACTCTTCGTAATTTCCTCCCTCCCTCCCTCTCTCTTTGTCTCTCTCTCTCTCTTTCCTCCTGTCCCACCAAGATGGCTTCATTTGAAATTACCCAGATTTCAGACACGGCATTGATTTTTATCTTGACACCTATTAGAGGTGAATCAAACCTTTCTTTTATTGCCAATTCTCAGGGATTGGGGGGAGGGAAGGAGGGGGCGCAAGGAATGACAGCTGGGCTCAAACGGGGAATCAAGAGCTCCGGAGTGCTTTTACCAAGCAACAGCTTAGTGATGAAGCCTGTCACCTGTTCCTCCTTTAATTGGGTTGCCGTCTTCAGAAGGGAGATGAAAGTTGCGAGTTTGATGTTTTGATGCCCGGGTCTCCAAGGACCACTTTAGAACAGCTCTTAGTTGCTCAGCAGGTTACAAGCTCATTTGTTTCACATTTCATGTCACGTCCTTGACGGGAGAAGGTGTCCATCCCCCCTCCCCAGTGCTAGAATAGACTAGAATAACAGAGTTGGAAGGGACCTTGGAGGTCTTCTAGTCCAACCCCCTGCTTAGACAGGAAACCCTACACTACTTCAGGCAAATGGTTATCCAACATGTTCTTAAAAATGTCTAGTGTTGGAGCATTCACAACTTCTGGAGGCAAGCTGTTCCACTGATTAATTGTTCTAACTGTCAGGAAATTTCTCCTTAGTTCTAAGTTACTTCTCTCCCTGTGTGTGTGTGACTTGGGGTACACAACATTTATGCAGGAAGAGAGTCAACCGGCGGGTGCTTTGCTTCTCTAATTGAATTTAGCAAATCTATTTATAGGTTCATTTAGTGACTGTTCAATGTTACAACGGCCCTGGAAACAAGTGACTTACGACCGTTTTTCCAGAATTGCGACCATTGCAGCACCCCCAGGGTCACGTGATCCAAATTCAGAGGCTCGGCAACCGGTTCAGAGTTATGACCGTTGCTGCGTCACGTGATTCCCCCTTTGCGACCTTCCGACAAGCAAAGTCAGTGGGGAAGCCGGATTCGCTTAACAACCACGTCACTTAACTGAATAACCTCAGCGATTCTCTTAAGAGGTGTGGCGAGAAAGGTCGTAAAAATGAGGCAAAACGCACTTAACAAATTGTCTCGCTTAACGACAGAAACGTTGGGCGGAATGGGGGTCGTACCTGGAGGACTCCCTGCACTTGGCCTCTAAACAGAGAAGGGGCAATAAGATTGCAATGGCCGTTATCCAGGCCTCTCCCCTCCATTTTTGTAACTAGTTGTCCGTTGTGACGCACGCACACTCCCGATGCCTTCCTCGTCTGCAGAGAAGGAGAGAGAATAAGAAGATGATCTAAATCACATGATTTAACCTGGCTTTTGAATCAATCACACGCTAGCAGCCACCCAGAAAAAGGAAGGATTCAGATTGGCCCTTCAGGGCTTGTAGCTTCATTTCATTTCATTCCTTTTATTTCATTCCTTTATTCTGTTTGTATCCCTCCCGTAATCTAATTGACTCACGGCAGTTCATTTGCTCCAGAGGAACCTAATTCACGATCCATATTCACTCCTAAATAAAATGAAAAGGTTCCGGTTTTTTTCCCTGAGTCATCCGGAGGCTCGTTCGTTGAAATACAGCTCACTGCTGACACCTTGAAGCCTTTTTCCCTGTACTAAATATCTCATTCTAGTCTCACCTGCGACTTTGGCATCTCACGCGGCTGGGAATCGACGTAGGCACTCACCTTGCTAAAAATATCGCCGGTGGAATTTCATGGCTCTGGAATAGGTGTGGAGGAGAATATTAATCTTAGGAGTTGGGGATGGCAGCTGACATACTACAGGGATGGAGCTGGTTGGAGAGGCCTGTTGAGGTTCCTCAGGATTTAGACCCTGCGTAAAGTCGGCTTGCCTTCAGAAGTTGTGGGTGCTCCATCACTGGAGGGTTTTAAGAAGAGACTAGACAGCCACTTGTCTGGGCTACCTCCGCTCAATTCCTAGGAAAGAAAAACCCTGGATTCCATAGATTTAGAGAAAAGGTATTTTTAATAGGAATGAACTGAATGCAGCAAAGGTCAGGCAAGATCTGAAGCAAAATGTGTGCGAATAAACACATTGAAATAAACCCCAGAGCTCAACCCTCCAGTAGTGAGGTACCCTGAGTTCAATCATCGGCCAGGAAGATGTTTTGGGAAAGTCTCCATGCTCTTCTTCCATGCATGCCAATCCTAGGAAGGTTGGCCTTGAAGGTGGTAAACAACCCCAAGCTGGCCTCTCTGAATCCAGGCCTCCTCATCACTTCTCAGAAATTCCATTTCCACCTCTTGCACACTTCTCCTCCCAAGTGCCCAGTGCTTCCCCCGCTCCCAACCATTTCCATGGCAGCTGGCAGCAAGCTTGAAAGAAAGCAAAGATGCAGGCTGACATCTTATGCTCATGGTCTTATGCTCAAGCAGGGGGTTGGACTAGAAGACCTCCAAGGTTCCTTCCAAACTGTTTTGTTATTCTGTTATCTTTATGTGTCCTGCTAGGTTTATGGAATGATCTGACATTCAGTATCTTCACGAGTCTGGGTTGAGTTGAGGATTAAAAAAAAATAGTTGGGTGGTTAGAAGAATTGGTGGCCCAGGGTTTGTTTCTCCTTCTGTCTGGCTCCAAACTTGGTATTAGCAAGTGATGAAACCAATATTGATGTTGGTTGAGAGCAAGTCTGTATAACACCTGATTGCCTTCAGACTCTTGGCTTGTGAGAGACAGCTTGAATTATGCCTGGGGGCTCCGTCCACCTCCTCTCCCTCCCTCGTCTCTTGCCATCCCCTTAGTTACTGACACCTCACTGTAGGCAGCATTGATTTTTCCTTCATCCCTATAAAAGTTTGTCGCATGGATATTACTCACTGCTCAGATCTTTACAGCTCATAATAAAAATCTCAGGTTACAGAAAGACCTGAAGTTTTGGGAGTCCCTGAGTGGTGGCACCCCGTGCACCCTAAAACTTTGTCCACTTTGAGAGAATTGGAAACCACGGAGCTTAACAGGGGAAGGGGAAGTTAAACGATTGAAACCACAGGGGACTGTAGGAGAAGAGCAGGCAAAACTGGAGGTAGGAGTTAAATGTGTCATTAGCTTAGAGTCCTTATGTTGCCACAAACAATGTAGGTCCAGACCCCTTTAATTCTGTTGACCGTTATCAGATATGAACTTGAGTTAACTTGATTCTTATCAAGAAGCTTGAGCAATACATCCAACTTAACACATGGTCTTGATCCTTGGCGCCTGATGGGGGCCATGTTCTTCCAAATTCTTCCCGAGAACATGCCGTTGTTCTCCAGCTTGACCTCTCTTGAAGTTGCTTGACCGAGCCGTATCCTGCCAACCTTCTCCTTCCCTGCTTATCCCTCCTTGAAGGGAAGCTGGGAACTTGAATTCTGGATGGAAAGGAGCGTTCATATCATGACTGCTCAGCCAAGCGAGAGGAAAACGCTTCTCAAGAGTGCTTAGTTAGTCTTCATTTCTTCAAGCAGTCCTGTGTTTACAAGGCCAACAATGACTGGTGAAGTGGTTCCCTACGCAAATGCAGCCCACCTTCCTTCTCTCCTTCACTCTTCAGAGAGGGAGTGTGATGACCCGGGGCATGGCACAGAGATAACACAGGCAGCTGGCAGTTCAAACCACCCCTTTATTGCTCCAAATTTCCCCAAACGCTCCCATGTTTCTGGCAAGTCCCAGAGCAAAGTGATGACAAAAACCCCACCCCCCACCCCTCAAGCAGCCTCTGGCTTCAAATAGATCAGCCCAGCACTGTCTACACCAAGGCTACATAGCAATAAATCCAGCAGGGCAAATTAAGGCGTTCAGGAAGCAAAGCATCCAGGTAATTAGTCCAGAAAGAATGCAAGGACTCTTGGGAAGTTCAAACATCGGCACTCAACACTTCAGGAACTCAGCGTTTATTCCTGACAAATGCCCCTCCCCACAGCGTCTCCTTAAGTCTCATTCCCCAGGTGTGCCTTGTGAAGATGGGCGGGGCACTCTTCTCCCGAGTAGCCTGTTCAGTCTGCGCTGTTCTCGCCTTCTCTCCACTCTCCATGCTCTCAGATCAGGAGGGGGTGTTCCTTCAGGTCCCAGGGCTGCTTCAAGGAAGATTTGTTTTAAAATCAGAGGCACTTTGATTTAACGGGCTTCATATGCTTCAGAAGGAACTTGGTGTAGTTGGGACAACTTCTAGTGTGCTTGCAACCAGTCGATGGAGTGAAGAACTCTGGTTACTGCTCAGAAGAGATGGCGGGGGAAGTAAGCAACATTGTCTTGAAAATTTCCAACATTACGAACAGTACAGGATATACAATAATTTATTTTGCCATTGCAAGATACTCTTCTTTGGTAGATCCCCATGACATCTCCCAAAATATTATTTTAGCTGGATTCCCATCCAAGAGACAATTACATTCCTCCTCTTTATCACACCTGTTAGAGAAGGTTGCAGAACCACACAGTAATACATATTATTAGGATTTTCTCTGATACCGGATTGAAAATACGCTTCCGGGAATTGCTTGCACTCTTCTTTGTTTGTCTAGTACAAGATATTTTTATGACTTTTCTCTTGTCTAGCCTACTTTTCAAATCCATCGAGATTGTTTTGCAAGGAGCTGTAGATTCCAATCCGAGCAGAGGCTGAAAGAACAAGGTTTTTTTTGTTTTTTACAAAATAATTCCCGCATTTCAGTTTTCAATCACTTAGGACCCTGACTGAAAGATGGTTTTCTGTAATATCTTTACGGCAGGTGTGTCTTAAGCTTGGCAACTTTTAAGATGCTGACTGGGGAATTCTGGGAGTTGAAGTCCACAAGTTTCAAGCTTGCCAAGCTTGCACACCTCTGCTTTATGGTGTCAGTGATAGATTAGAATTGAAAAACACATGGCACCATTCTCTGTGCTAATGTAATAGACCAGGGGTCCTTAAACTTGGCAACTTTAAGACTTGTGGACTTCAACTCCCAGAATTCCTCAGCCAGCTATGCTGGCTGGAGAATTCTGGGAGTTGAAGTCCACAAGTTTTAAAGTTTCCAAGTTTGAAGACCTCTGTAATAGACTATTGCACAACAGATTATTGTAATAGACCAGTGATGGCGAACCTTTTTTGGTTCGCGTGCCAAAAGGGGGGGGGGAATGTGGGGATCACGTGTGTGCGTGCCCACACTCATAATTCCATGCACCCTGGCACATGCACGCATGACCCCCCTGCTCCCAGCATGCAATGGCACACCCATTTTTTGCTCTCCCCAGGCTCCAGAGCCTTTCTAGGAGCCTGGGGAGGGCAAAAACGGCCTTCCCTACTCCCTCTGGAGGCTGGAAACAGCCTGTTTCCCGACTCCCAGTGGGCTCAGAAGGCCCGAAAATCAGCCGGCTGGTGCACACATGCACGCCGGACCTGAGCTCGCGTGCCCACCGATATGGCTCCGCGTGCCACTTGTGGCACCCGTGCCATAGGTTCGCCATCACGGTAATAGACTATTGCACAGCAGGCACAATAGACTATTGACTTACAACAACAGTCGCCCTTGACGTACAACACCAGTTCGTTTAGTGACTGTTCTAAGTTACAACGGCACAGAAAAAAAAGCGATTTATGACCGTTGCAGCATCCCCATGGTCACGTGATCGAAATTCAGACAACTGACTCATATTTACGACGGTCGCCGCATCCTAAGGACACGCAGTCCCCTTTTGCGACCTTCTGATAAACAAGAGTCTATGGGGATGCCAGATACCTTCTTGACAAACGTCTTAGCCCCAGAAATGTCGGGTTCAGTTGTGGTCGCATGTCGAGGAGCACCTTCAACAAAAGTCCTACTCTCAAGGTATCCTTCCGGTCAGCCGATCAACACTTATCCTCTGTGTGTGTGTGTGTGTGTGTGTGTGTGTGTGTGTGTGAGTGAGTGTCTCTCTCTCTCACACACACACACAGCAGCTGCACAACCCATCCTCTCTCCAGCTTTGAGAATTAAAACAGGCTGCATGGCAACCAGGCCTGGGCTCAATCAGTATGCACTGATGCAAACAGGCAGACGGTTAGAACGAAAGCACCTTGGTTAAAAGATTAGGTTGATGAGGACTAATTACAAATTATCAGAAGCTAAAAATACCCAGCAGGGGATCAGAGGATTGTTGGGGAAATTATTATTTTTTTGAGGGGTTTTTTTTTTGAGGTTTTTTTTTTTTTTAAAAAGAAGGAATATAAACAGGGGAACAAGCGAGGCAGGGATGAGCCTCTCCGCAGACTCTTTAAGACAAGGGTTTATTTTGATGGGCGCATTGAGGTCTGCATGTTTGTCCTTTCAATTAATAACTTTGCCTTGGTACATTTTGTTTGAGGGACTGCCACAAAGAAGAGGGGAGTCAAATTATTCTCCAAAGCACCGGAGGGCAGGACAGGAAACCATGGTTGGAAACTAACCAAAGAGAGAAGCAACCTGGAATTAAGGAGAAACTTCCTACCAGGGAGGACAATTCACCAGTGGAACACCTTGTCACCAGAGGTTTTGGGCGCTCCATCACTGGAGGTTTTTGAGAAGAGTCTAGACAGCCACTTCTCTCAAATTGTATAGGTTCTCTTGCTTGAGCAGGGGGCTGGACTAGACGACCCCCAAGCTATTCTCTTCTCTTCTCTACTTTATTCTACTTTATTCTACTTTATTCTACTCTACTCTACTCTACTCTACTCTACTCATTCCCTACCCTACCCTACTCTACTCTAAACCCTACCCTACCCTACTCTATAACCTACCCTACCCTACTCTATTCTATTATCAAAATGGTAACTCCTGCGCTGTGCACCAGCAGGCTACTAATAATAATTGAGAAGGTGTGAGACCCTCTGCAAAACAGAGCATGGGAATTCAGTAGATATTTCAATTATTTCTGAAATTAGGCTTCCAATAAACCAGTCCTTTAAGTCATATTTGTCCAGGAGATTACTAGACAGTTAAAATCTCTTTCCTCAAGGAAGGTAAAATGGAAATGGCACTGAAAAAAAAGTGACGTGTGATTGTTTTTCACCCTTAACATTCATTGCAGCATCCTCATGGTCACTTGATAACAATTCAAACAATTGGCAACGGACTCATATTTACGATGGTTGCCGTGTCCCGGGGTCACGTGATCCGCTTTTGCGACCTTCTGATAAGCAAAGTCCATGGGGAAGTCAGATTCACTTAACGACCGTGTGACTAATTTAAATTCCGCAGGGATTCCCTCAACGACTGTGGCAACGAAAGGTTGCAAAATGGGGCAAAGCTCACTTAACAATGATCTCACTTAGCGGTAGAATTTTTGGGCTCAATTGTGGTCGTAAGGCGAGGACCACTGCATATCTTGCTGCTTACTCTGTTTTTCTTGTAGTGGTTCCCTTGGCACAGAACAAAATTGTGGGAAGCATTAGGGCTAAAGCTTTTATTCCATGATCCTGTTGCTTTTGATTTTCTATTTCTCTGGTTTAAAAGAAAGCACATGTTTTTCTGGTCTTGCCTCGTTCTTTCTTGTTCTTTCCCACCACCACCACCTAGGCAATATTTTCCTTTCCTGGGTTGTGTTGTCCCTTCTGTTGGTAAACCCTTTGTAATAAGAATTCCTCCCACATTAATCGTGGATCTTAGGAAAGATTCGCTTTGTTGACCGGCTGTCTCCAAATCTTGTAAGGGCTAAGAGAATGACAAATAAAATAAAAAGAAGAAGAAGAAGCAGAGGTGTATAAGAGCTAGAGTAGAATGAATTAAAACTTCTGGTAACTGTAAACGGGGAATTGCTCGTTTCCAATTCTGCAGTAACATCGAAGAACACAATTTACTTCCAAGTTGAATTCCCTTCTGAAGGAACAGAAGGGGCCTGCTCTTCTGTTAGAGTAGGGGTCGGCAACCTTAAACACTCAAAAAGCCACAAAAATCCTAACCGGAAGCTCCCCGTTGAATTCTGGAGCCGACCGGAAGTCCGGTTCCCCCATCATAGAGTCTTCTCCTAGCACAGCATCTCCTCCTAATGTGGGGTCCTTTTTCCTCTGCCGACCGGAAGTCCGGTTCCCCCACCATAGAGTCTCCTCCTAGCACAGCATCTCCTCCTAGTGTTTTGTCCTTTTTCCTCTGCCGACCGGAAGTCCGGTTCCCCCACCATAGAGTCTCCTCCTAGCACAGCATCTCCTCCTAGTGTGGTGTCCTTTTTCCTCTGCCGACCGGAAGTCCGGTTCCCCCACCATAGAGTCTCCTCCTAGCACAGCATCTTTTCCTTTTACCGACTGGCAACAGGGAGCCGCAGCAGAGGGATGAAAGAGCCACTTGCGGCTCCAGAGCCACGGGTTGCTGACCCCTGTCTTAGAGTGATCCTTCTAGGACAGGCGTGTCAAACTCAATGTCATTGAGGGCCGCATCCGGGTTGTGTTTGACCTCGGGGGGGGCTGGGGGGCATGGCCAGCATGACATCACTCATGCCGAGGGTGCTTGTGGTGGCCCGAGCGCTCTGCCGGTGAAAACAGTCTCCTGAGTTCTTTTTTCAGCTGCGACAGCCTCCTGCAACCCTCTGACAGCGAAAACGGAGCTTGGGAGGGCCGTGCGCAGCCCTCGCAAACTCCATTTTTGCTAGCAGAGGCACCGCGGGCCAGTCCTTCACTTTTTCCAAGGCAGCTCGGTGGGCCAGATCTAAGCACCCTGGGGGCCGGATCCAGCCCCCGGGCCTTGAGTTCGACACCCCTGTTCTAGGAGAACGGCTCCCAGCCTTTCTGGGACCTGTTTTGGTTGAAAAATTGTCTTCCACCGACTGCAAGTGGGGATGGTTTCATACGCGCAACATAGTTCCTGTGTATGCGCAGATTAAGCTTTGCTCGCTCATCCACTGCTTGTGTGGCCCGGTACCCAACATGCCGCAGGCCGGTACTGGTCCGAAGCCCAGGCGATGGGGACCCCTGTTCTAGCCTAACAAGGAAAGAGTTAGCTTCAGCTTTTTGCTTATGGTTTGGATGTAGTCCAGCTCCCTACTCAATCATAGAATCCTAGGGCTGGAAGGGACCTTGGAGGTCTTCTAGTCCAACCCCCTGTTAATCATAGAATCCTAGGGCTGGAAGGGACCTTGGAGGTCTTCGAGTCCAGCCCCTGGGCCCAAGACAGATACGGAAGATCGGTTGAACATGTAGTTTATGAGACTAGCACGTAAACGCCAGTCACCTCTTTGCTTGCTGGTGTGCGTGTTTTATTCCTTCACATTCTCCTGATTTAATCTTGGGCAAATTATAACAACGCCGTTTGTATCGAAGAATATGCTGCTCTCCCTTTGATGCTAAATAATAACACGGTTTAGTAGTAGCTACAGGCAGACTAATAAAAAGAATAAGTGTCTCCTCCTTTGAGAGGCAAAAAAACGGGCGATATGATAATTTCATTGGATTAGTGTCGGTTGAAATTGAAGGAAGGTTTAACCATTTTTCTCGAGCCGCGTTGCAGACGCAGAGAGGAGACCTTCTGAGCCACGTAGAAAATTAGATAAGAATGCTAATATTACAGTCACTTCGGGCGAGATGTTCAGCCACAAGTCTTTAGCGCATCACACTGTGGTTGACAAAAAAGCCTTTGTACTTCCATCCCTTCTTCTCAGTGGGGTTTATCAGTTGCTCGTAATAGTTCAACGTGGCTTTCTCTCCAAGCTTCCGTTCTTAGAAGCCAGCATAGATGTTGAGGTTGTAGAATCGATGTTCTTTAATGCCAGTTTTTCCGAAGGACCTTCACAAGAAGGAGTGGTCAGGCCAAGTCTTCAATGCCGATCCTTGAAGATAGGATTGAGATACCTCATTTTGGTGCAGCCTGCTCTGTCTTCGCCAAGGGCACGGTGGTGAAGATGTTTAGAGTCTCAGCTGAAGTTGGCCAACAGTCATTGATAGTCCTTAAATTACAATCCTTGGTAACCAAAAGTTACAACCCAAAGGTTCTTTTTCCAAGAGGCAAACTGGACTTCCTGGTTTTCCTTTGAAGACGTTTCGCTTGTCATCCAAGAAGCTTCTTCAGCTCTGACTGGATGGTGGGGAATGGAAGGATTCAGTCAGAGCTGAAGAAGCTTCTTGGATGACAAGCGAAACGTCTTCAAAGAAAAACCAGGAAGTCCAGTTGCCTCTTGAAAAAAGCCCCTTTGGGACAACCATGACCTGGATGACTGAGAATCTCCATAGACAAAAAGGTACAACAGCACTCAGAACTGTTATAAATCCATGCCGGTTGCCCAATGTCCAGATTTTGATCAGATGATTGTGGGAACATGGCAACGGTTGTAATGTGAAGATCGGTTTTAAGTCACTTTTCTCAATTTGTGTCTTCAAATGGTTCCTAGTTGAGTGGTTGTAAGTTGGAAGATTACCTGGAACTGTTTGTCAACCGACCGACTGGCTCTGAAGAGGAAGAGCTGAAGAACCTCAACACATGATCCTTCTATTGGTCCTGCTTCTGCTAGGTGTCTTTAGAGATTGGGGTTTTTGCCCTGAGGTTCTTCTCTTTAGCATTCCACTTTATGTTCAAGATGGGCTTAGTTCTCTGAATGAAGATAACTTTTTCTATTCGGGGGGGAAAAAAAGAGAGAGAGAGAGAGAAAATAACGTTCCTGGAGGCAGCCTTTGAATAGCTCGGAAAGAGCAAAGCCGCTTTTGAGTTTGCAGAAAGTCTGATAAGATCATTGTATTTCCCTCTGCAAATGCAGCGTCGGGAGTCTTTCCTAATGAGTTTCTAGCTCTGTCTGACAAGTAAATTCGATTCCCCAGGTTGCAGAGGGAAAGAGAAAGGAAGAGAGAGATTTCTCCCCACCCCCTTTAAAAGGCACATTCAAGCTCAGGATTTGAGAAGATGGTTGCTCGGACACCGGTTCAATTATGGGTAGTTCTCCCATCCTGGTTTTGGATTGGAATCCCACATCGTTAAAAGATCCTTTACGAATGAATGCAGGTAGTCCTCGACTTATGACCAAAACTGTGCCCACAATTTAGGTTGCTAAGTGAGAAATTTGTTAAGTGAGTTTTGCCCCGTTTTACGACTTCTCTTGAGGCATTGGGTTAAGCGAATCACCGCAGCTTGCCTTCAGAAGTTGTGGGAGCTTCATCACTGGAAGCTTTCAAGAAGAGACTGGACTGCCATCTGTCAGAAATGGTGTAGGGTCTCCTGCCTGAGCAGGGGGCTGGACTAGATGACCTACAAGGTCCCTTCCAACTATTCTATTCTATTCTATTCTATTCTATTCTATTATTCTATTCTATTCTATTCTATTCTATTCTATTCTATTCTATTCTATTCTATTCTATTCTATTCTATTCTAATATTCTGTTCTATTCTATTCTATTCTATTCTATTTATTATATTATATTATTATATTATTATTATTATTATTATATTATTATTATATTATATTATTATATTTATTATATTATATATACCAGTGATGGCGAACCTACGGCACGGGTGCCACAGGTGGTACGCGAAGCTATATCTGAGGCCACGCGAGGCTTTGCCCTATGTCAACTCCAGGGCGCATGTGCGCGCTGGCCAGCTGATTTTCGGCCTTCTGGAGGGTGGGGGGAGGGCGTTTTCACCCGTTGGGCTGTTTTTCACCCTCCCCAGGCTTCAGGAAAGCCTCCGGAGCCTGTGGATGGCGAAAAACAGGCCAACAGGCCAACTGGAAGTTCGGAAATGCAGGGGCAGTGTGGGGAGATTGTGTGTGCATGCACAAGGGGAGGCCATTGCATTATGGGTGTGGGTACGCACCATCGCGCATGTGCGCGCCCTTTTGGCACCCAAGCAAAAAAAGGTTCGCCATCACTGCTATATACTCTACTCTATTATATTCCCTATTCCTATTCCTATTCTTATTCTACTGTACTTCCTATTCTATTCTATTCTATTCTATTCTATTCTATTCTATTCTATTCTATTCTATTCTATTCTATTCTATTCTATTCTATTCTATTCTATTCTAGTTGTTAAATTAGTAACACCGTTGTTAAGTGAGCCTGGCTTCCCCATTGACTTTGCTTGTCAGAAGGTCATAAAAGGGGATCCCGTGACCCCAGGACATTGCAACCGTCGTAAATATGAACCAGTTGCCAAGCATCAGAATTTTGATCACGTGACCATGAGGATGCTACAATGGTTATACATGTAAAAAATGGCCATATGTCCCTTGTAAGTTGAGGGCTACCTGTATGTGTGTCCCAGGATAATATTGTAGGATCCAGTCTGAATCCATGACCGGGACCAAAGGATTTTTCTTCCAAGCTTTTGGAATCGTTCCTTGGTGATGGGCTCCAGCACAAGCTCGAAAGCTTTGGTCTCGATGACCGACTCAGATTGGATCCCGCAGAGATCCTTTCATTGAAAAAGCACAATGGAGAAGACTGGTCCCCTATTTTTATCTTCTCAAGATGAAGATCTCTTGAGGTTTAAAGGAGATGAGGTCTTCTGTCCCTTGGTCGGGCAGCGTAGAGCATGGGAAGTCTGCTAAATCTGTTGTTGTTGTTAGTTGCGAAGTCGTGTCCCACCCATCGCGACCCCATGGACAATGTTCCTCCAGGCCTCCCTGTCCTCTACCATCCTCCGGAGTCCATTTAAGCTCACGCCGACTGCTTCAGTGACTCCATCCATCCACTTCATTCTCTGCCGTCCCCTTCTTCTTTTGCCCTCAATCTTTCCCAGCATTAGGCTCTTCTCCAGTGAGTCCTTCCTTCTCATTTGGTGGCCAAAGTATTTGAGTTTCATCTTCAGGATCTGGCCTTCTAAAGAGCAGTCAGGGTTGATCTCCTCTAGGACTGACCAGTTTGCAGTCCAAGGGACTCGCAGGAGTCTTCTCCAGCACCATAGTTCAAAGGCCTCAATTCTTTGGCGCTCAGCCTTCCTTATGGTCCAACTTTCACAGCCATTAATTGCAACTGGGAAAACCACAGCCTTGACTATACACCCTTTTGTTGGCAGGGTGATGTCTCTGCTTTTTAGTATGCTGTCTAGATTTGTCATAGCTTTCCTCCCCAGGAGCAAGCGTCTTTTAATTTCTTGGCTAAATCTAGACCAGGATTACTAAAACCTGAAGCCCAACAGATACTGGGTGCGAAAGCCAACCCCAATATATTCTTCTTTCACTGATTCAAATTTTGGTGGCACTAAATGCTTGTCCTACTGGTTGTGAGAACTGGATTGCCTTTATTACTTTTATAAGTAACACAAGAGGGTGGACATATCTAATATGCCTTCCTTCTCCTACTTTTCCCCATAATAATAACCCTGTGAGGTGGGTCAGCTGAAAGAGAAGATCTGGTTAGTTGCTCTCACTGTTAGGAAGTTTCTCCTTAATTCCAGGTTGCTTCTCTCCTGGATGGGTCTCCATCCATTGTTTCTTGTCTTGCCTTCTGGTGCTTTGGACAATAAGCCGACCCCCTCTTCTTTGTTGCAGCCCCTCAAATATTGGAATATTGCTGTCATGTCCCCCCTAGTCCTTCTTTTCTCTAGACTGGCCAAACTCAAATCCTGCAACCGTTCTTCATATGTTTTAATTTCCAGGCCTTTAATCACCTTAGTTGCTCTTTTTTGCACTTTTTCCAAAGTCTCAACATCTTTTTTTTTTTTTGTAATCTGGCAACCAAAACTGGATAGGCAACGCAGTTCTCAGGGCCCACCGGAAGAAAGATTTTACCTGCTGGAGAAAGGTTTAGCCTTGTGCCCTCTTTCAGCCTCTTTCTCTGTTTTTCCCCGTATCCAAACAGACTTTACTTCCGCGCGGCCTGGAATTAAACGTTGCAGGGTGGAATTAACTGGTTGGTCATGTCCTACTGCAGCAATAGAGGAACGAGCAAAAAAAAAACAGAAAAAAGAAACCAGAATTGTAGTCACGCTCCGATGCGGTGCCTGCGTCCAGCCCATGGAGGGTGGTTTATATTTCCTGGATTATTTTGTGTATCTTCTTGAAATCGCCCTCAGATGAAATTCTGGCACTTCAGCCATCCCTCCAGGCTATCAGCACAGAGCAATTTCGGTCCCCGAAGAAGGAAGGCTGTGTCCTGGCATACAAAACAGACGCCGCCGAGAAGCAAGGAGGCAAGCGCAGCTCCTAATGACGAGCTGAGATAAGAGCAGGAAAAGAAACGAATTGACAGCAGAATCTGCCTAAGTGAGATGCATTGGCAGACAGACCCAATAAGGCTAAAGAGATGTAACGTTTGAGATCAAAGGCCTTTGCCTCCGAAGCTGTGGCTAGGACCCCGCCCGTCCTGCTGATGCCAAATCGAGATGGAGGTAACGGAAATCCGTCTGCCTTTTCTGCCCCTCCATCTCGTTTGCAAACTTCTTAGCAGGCCATTGATCATCTCCAAGAGGCTTTGGATCGGAGGATATTGAACTAAAGTCACAGGGAAGAGAACCACGGCTTGGGTACTGATTGAAATAAAAGGTCAGCCACATTCGAAGGCAAAGACTTGGTCTTGAAAGATCTGGCGGTGGGAAGGAAGGATTTTGGAAGAACGTGCTTTCGGGAAGGAGAAGAGCCAGCACTGGACCTTTGTTTACATCTTCTTATCGGCCCGTTGATCACATCTAAGAGGCTTTGGCCTGGAACTAGGGTGGCAGGGAAGAGGATTATGGCTTGGACATTGATTGAAATAAAAAGTCAACATTTGAAGGCAAGACTAGATCTTGAAGGGTCTGATGCTGGGAAGGAAGGCTCTTACCGTCTCCTTGATCATGTCTAAGAGGCTTTGAAGAGCCGAGGTGGCACAGTGGTTAGAGTGCAGCACTGCAGCCTACTTCAGCTGACTGCTAGCTGCAGTTCAGCTGTTCAAATCTCACCAGCTCAAGGTTGACTCAGCCTTCCATCCTTCTGAGGTCGGTAAAATGAGGACCCAGATTGTTGGGGGCAATATGCTGACTCTGTAAACTGCTTAGAGAGGGCTGTAAAGCACTATGAAGCGGTATATAAGTCTAAGTGCTATTGCTATTGCTATTTGGATCAGTGGGCATTGAACTAAGGCAACAGGGAGAAGGACCATGACTTGTGCACCGGTTGAAGTAAAAGGACAGCAACATTTGAAGGCAAAGGTTTGGTCTTTGAAGGGCCTGGCGCTGGACTGAAGATACTGAAGGCCATATTTATGTAGAGCTTCCGTCCACCAGTAATACCTGGAACCAGGAATTGCCTTTTGGTACATCCACCAGGCTCAGGGGCAGACCTGATCAGGGCCCAGATGACAACTTTGGTTCTGGTGACAAGGAAGCAGAAGAAGCCCATTGTGGCCCCTGATCTTTTTTTGTTTTTAAATTGTTATTATTCGTTTATAGTGCAAAATACAAAAATACAAAAGCAAATAGTCCCTCCGTTGCAGTAGAATAAAGCACTAACATCAAACCTCATTTTTTACTTTTCCATAATAGTATAAACCAGCCGTTTCTAGAATGACAAAACAAGCTTATCAAAGTTTTCGTTTCCCACCCACCCACCTCGAGCAGAAAGTCCAGGAGCGGTTTCCAAGTAGAAACAGAAGTACTTGTGTTCTTTTCTTTGATCCAAAGAGTCCGTTTAGCCATCTCTGCTAACCCCTGATCTTCTGACCCTGAAGGAGCCTCCGTCTAGTCCACAACGTGGCTCCTTCGAAGTCGAGTGTTCCTTTAAGTGCTTGTTATTTGTGCCTCTCGTCTGCTTCACGCACAAGACCTGGTTTTGAAAATGGCAGGTCCCTGAAGAGCCGCTGAATCTCCACGAGCCAGTGACCCAGTTTTGCAGGTTCTCTTGCGAGCTGCTTGGGGTAAATGCCATCCATGTCAGACATGCCTGTTCTGGAAGCTACTCTAGCAATATTTAATTACTGGGGGGGGGAGGTAGAGGGTGCCCAGGCCTCTGAGCCTAGCTGTCTTTCTCTAACGGTCCCAAAAGTGTTTTTTTCATGAAGCAACTGGACTTTCTTGTTTTTCTTTGAAGACGTTTGGCTTCTCGTCCAAGAAGCTTCTTCAGTTTGGAAGGATTTACATCCCCCACCATCCCGTCAGAGCTTGAAGAAGCTTCTTGGATGAGAAGGGAAACGTCTTCAAAGAAAAGCAAGGAAGTCCGGTTGCCTCTTGGAAAAAGCACTTTTGGGATAACTATGACCTGGATGACTGAGAATCTCCAAAGACTTTTCTCTAATTCTGTCTTATCTTTCTCCTCTTTGGGTCATTGTCAATCCTTCCAGGTAGATCAGACAAGGAAGCAATGCCAAGAAGGTCAGGAGTTCTTTTATTGTAAAACTATAGTAACAAAAACATGTAGGTCTGAGTCCACTTCTGCCTTCTCTCCTTTAATCTTCACCTGAACCAGGGAGATGCTGGTCTGAGATGTTCACATTAGTTTCTTGGCCTGAGTTCAAGCCCCTTCCACCTGATGGTTGGCTTGGTGGTGTCACTTCCATGGGGCCTTGGTGCTCTCTGAGCTTGGTTATTTTCTTGCACATGTTTCATTACCCAACTGGGCTACATTAGCAGTGCTAGAAGGGAGTGGGGTGTGCGGAGTGGAAGCGAAGGAGGAGGAAGAGGTAGAGGAGGAGGACTGGGGTCCTTGGTGATCTCTGAACTTGGTTGTTTTGTTGCAGACGTTTCACTACCCAACTAGGTAACATCATCAGTGCTAGAAGGAGTGGGGTTTGCAGAGTGGAGGAGAAGGAGAAGGACTGTGGGGGTCCTTGGTGATCTCTGAACTTGGTTGTTTTCTTGCAGATGTTTCATTGCCCAACATCAATGCAAAGCCCGACTCCCTTCTATCACTGATGATGTTCCCTAGTTGAGTAGTGAAACGTTGTGTGAGAAAACAACCTCAGAGAGCACCACAGACCCCACAGTTCGACCCTCAGCTACAAATGTTCTCTTCTGTTAGGGTCTCTTCCTTCTGTCTTCCATGGTCTCTACAGAAGACCCTTGGCTGATGAAATAGGAACAAAAATGTATGGCGTACCTCATAGAACTAATAGTACCCAGTTATATTGTCTAGAATTTACTCCTTGTCCCATCAGGCTTCCATGGGGTCAGTTGGCTCATGAAACCTGAAATTCTCTAGTGAACATCTCTATTTCCAGAATTGCTTTTCTCCTCCACGTCTCTTGGTCTGTAGCACACAGTCTGCTGATCGCGCTATTCAGTAGCCTTCAGGCACGGATCACTTCTCTGGAAGATATCTACTTTTCCATGTGTGAAAATGCTCCTCCTGCGAGTTGGCATTTTTCACAGCTTTAAAGGAGCATCTCATAGAAGCTTCTGTCTTTACGCATCCTCTAAGCTTTGTCAAACAGCTGGAGGCGCAGAAGACTGCTGTGGCCGAATTGTCCATGCGTGTGCTACAGGATTCTCTGTGGGTTGAACATCTGCAAAGATGATGATAATAAGCGGGTGATGGATCGGTTGCGTTGCCCAGGGGTTGTACAGACCATCTTGTTTTCCTCTTCCTGGGGAGACCATTGTGAGTCAAGGAAGGGTTGGTGGGTTGGTTTTGAAAGGGAGGTGATGAATCTGTCATATTTTGAGAGATGCCACTGTTCGGCACAGAGCCATTGAAATCTATCTAGCCTTAAATATTTCTTTCCTCCGCAATTCCATTCCCCTTCCCGCCCCGCCTAAAATGCTTTGGTTTCCTTTGTTATACAAGACCCAGAAGTCTTGGCATGAGTCAGGGTGTCTCTTTAATCTTGAACCCTTCAGCTGCAGAAGAGCCCCGGTTTCATACTTTGAAGAGCTCTCATCTGGATGCGGAAGCTGCTCTTTATTCGTACGACAAAGGCTGTGATGATCGTGAATGAGTAAAAATTTCTACAGCCCCTTAGCAAGAGAAGCGTGAATGCCAGCTCTGTTGTAAGGAGGAAGTTGTTTCTCATCTTGCGTTGTTTTGAGAACGTCTGGTGTTCATGAAGTAGGAGGATCCAGCATAGGACCTTCTTAGAATGTCCACCTACCTTCATCCCATCACTGATAGAAGTGTGGAAGGCATGATAGAGTTGGCCTACTACTCAAGGTGATCAAAGGCGACAATTCAGTTCTACAGAGGATTTCCAGGCACAGTTTTTGGGGTTCAGATGGGCCTCTGGTGGACCTCTCGATTCCCTTCTGATGCTTTTGATCTGAAGGTGACTTGTAATTGACTCCTATGAAGCAAAATTGCACCAGACCAAAGGATTCTGAAATTATTCTCCAGATTATTTGAAAGTCCTCTTTGATAAAAAATATTTTTAAAAATCCTCCTTTGTAATGGTTTCTAACCTACGTTCTTTGAAACGTTGGGGCTGCTGCAGAAGATGAGAAACGATTAGTCGGGGGTTTGGTTCATCTCTACCTTAGCTTGATTATTGCTCGGTTCTCTGAACCACAGAGGAGCAAGTGCTCCAGACCTCATTTACGGTAATGGGATCTGACTGTGATTCTCTAAGAAAACGATTTTGGAGTTACTCTGAATTTCTCGGTGAAAACAACAGCCGAGAGATGGAGAAAGGATAACTTGGATGGTTAACACAAACATAGAATAGAATAATAGAGTTGGAAGGGGACCTTGGAGGTCTTCTAGTCCAACCCCCTGCTTAGGCAGGAAACCCTACACCACTTCAGACAAATGGTTATCCAACATCTTCTTAAAAACCTCCAGTGTTGGAGCATTCACAACTTCTGGAGGCAGGTTGTTCCACGGATTAATTGTTCTAACTGTCAGGAAATTTCTCCTTAGTTCTAAGTTGCTTCTCTCCTTGATTAGTTTCCACCCATTGCTTCTTGTTCTACCCTCAGGAGCTTTGGAGAATAGTTTGACTCCCTCTTCTTTGTGGCAGCCCCTGAGATATTGGAACCCTGCGATCGTGTCTCCCCTAGTCCTTCTTTTCATCAGACTAGACATACCCAGTTCCTGCAACCGTTCTTCATATGTTTTATCATCCAGTCCCCTAATCATCCTTGTTGCTCTTCTCTGCACTCTTTCTAGAGTCTCAAGATCCTTTTTTTTACATCGTGGCGACCAAAACTGAATGCAGTATTCCAAGTGTGGCCTTACCAAGGCATTATAAAGTGGTATGATCAGCTAATCAATAAAGCCTCCATAGAGCACCGCCTGGTGGGAGGCTAATGAAGGGGGTGCCAGGAACACACCTGGAATAAGATGTTTCAAAGCTTGGGGACCATAACAGAGAAGCTCTTCTTGGCCTTGAATTCTCACAAGGATGGGCCTCTCAGCATCTCTTTCCTCCTGCACGTTGTGGAGAGCCAACCTGGAGAAGTAGTCACTCTCCAAGGTTCCCTAGATGTTTCTCAACGTTGGCAACTTTAAGATATATGGACTTCAACTTCCAGAATTCCCTAGTCAGGAGAATGTCTTCCTCTTGGGGTGAAGAAACAAACTTGTAGACTTGCCAATAACTAGCCAAGGTTCTCTTCCTAAGCTGTGTCTCAATCAAAGCCCTTAAAAGTATCTCGATTGTCCTCTGTTAAAGACATTATCTAAGAAATATGTCTATGAAGGTTCTCAGTCCTCCAGGTCATGGTTGTGCCAAAGGTGCTTTTTCAAGAGGCAACTGGACTTTCTGGTTTTTCTTTGAAGACGTTTCCCTTCTCATCCAAGAAACTTCTTCAGCTGTTCCATTTCCCCACCATCCAGTCAGAGCTGAAGAAGCTTCTTGGATGAGAAGCGAAACGTCTTAATAAAAAAAAAAACAAGAAAGTCCAGTTGCCTTTTGAAAAAGCACCTTTGGGATATCTAAGGAATATTTAACCCTCCAAAACGGATCTTTCTCCATCCAACTTCTAAAATACAAAATAACCTATTAAAATAACCGACTACAGAGTGAAAAACCACAGCAAAATCCCAGATAAGATTTGAGGTTTTTGTTTGCTGACAATTTGCTGCCAATTTTGTTTCCTGCATCCAAATTCATCATGACCCCTAGGATCTGGAGATCTTAGCTGCCAAAATTAGACAGGTGAAAATTTACCTGGTTCTGTTTGAAGAGAGTGGGTTGGTTTTGTGCTGTCAGTCCTGATGGATGACAGTCTGTTATCTTAAAACCAGTTATCAAAAATCCATCTGTCACTCGAATCTCCTTGGCAGGTTCTCTTCTACATCTGGTGGCACCAATTAAGAATTTCAGAGCAAAGGCCAGGAGTTAGCTGCGACTTTTGGCACCTAGGTCACTTCTGCTGTCATGTCCTCTCCCTCTCTCTCTCTCTCTCCTTTCCATCATCATTCTTAAGAGCCCTGGATGGTGTGCTGTAATTTATCCCTCCCTTCTTCATTAACATTGAATTTTGGCTTGATTTTCAATGGGGGCCTACGTGTCTATCTATATAGTTTATAATACTGGCTTCAATTAATCTGTATTGAATGTCCTCTGGCCTTCAGGGTAAACTAAAATCCTGGTGGACAACAGGAATAAATTTGGACTTATCTTCCAATGACCTTCCTTCTTTTCATTAAACTAGAATAAGAGTTGGATGGGACCTTGGAGGTCTTCTAGTCCAACCCCTGCTCAAGCAGGAGACCCTATATCAGTGATGGCGAACCTTTTTTGGTTCACGTGCCAAAAAGAGGGGGGGATGTGTGGGATCACGTGTGTGCGTGCCCACACCCATAATTCCATGCACCCCCGCGCATGCGTGTATGACCCCCCCACTCCCAGCATGCAATGGCACGCCCATTTTTTGCTCTCTCCAGGCTTCTAGGAGCCTGGGGAGGGCGAAAACGGCCTTCCCCACCCCTTCTGGAGGCTGGAAACAGCCTGTTTCCTGACTCCCAGTGGGCCCAGAAGGCCCAAAAATCAGACGGCCAGTGCGCACATGCGCGCCGGACCTGAGCTCGTGTGCCCACTGATATGGCTCCGCGTGCCACTTGTGGCACCCGTGCCATAGGTTCACCATCACGGCCCTATATCATTTCAGACAAATGGCCGTCCAATCTCTTCTTAAAAACCTCCAGTGATAGAGCACTGTCACGGTGTGAATATTGTCAATTGTATGTCTATGCAGGGTGATGCACCCCTATTCTAATATTATGGTATATTCCAATACAAGCAGAACACGTGATATGATCTCGTACGCATGTTCACATTCCTGATCCACCATTAAATCACTTTTGACTTGGCTCTTGACCGGAACGGTCGCATTTTCTTAGCAAAGATGTAATTATTCAGGATTTATTGTTTTTGTACCGAAATAAATATTTTCTATTAGACTTTTAATCTCGGCTTTATTTCTAACTGTCTGAATTCCAAGCAAAGATCCAAATCGCCTCTGTGAGATTTATTCTCATCTCTCAACAAGCACCCACAACGTCTGGAGGCAGCGTCTATTCCACTACTTAATTGTTCTCACTGTCAGGAAATGTCTCCTTGGTTCTAGGTTGCTTCTCTCTGTGATTAGTTTCCATCCGTTGCTTCTTGTCTTGCCTTCAGGTGCTTTGGAAAATAGGTTGACCCCCTCTTCTCTGTGCCAGCCCCTTAGATATTGGAACACTGCTAGTCCTTCTTTGCATTCAACTAGACAATTAAACGTTTCCTACTCAGTACCTAAGCCAAGCTTGGAAAAACCTCTTTCAAAGATGAAGTATTGAGTAAGAGACCAACGTCCTTCAGGAGAATCCATACTTTCAACCCTGAATTTTATCCTCAGGCTTAGTTGGAAGACTTCTTTTGTGACAGCGTCCCTTCTCCGAGTGAGACGGGGGTTTCCTACAACCAGTTAGCTCAGGCTAAGTAGTGGGCAAGCCAGTTTACGTATTTGCCTAGAATAGAGTGAACCCAGTTAATTGCTCAGCCCCCACAATGTTGTCTTCAGCCATTCTCTTCCCTTCTGAATGCCATAACCAAGCAATGCAGTCATAAATACTGCCAATGAGTCATTAACGACCAGAAAACACGAGTGTGGGAATTTACTGTGACTCACCAGGCCCAATTTTCAAGTAATGGCTGGAAATAAATGATTGGATGTAATCAGATCATTACGATAGGTATTTTTTTTCAGGAAAGACGACGGAATAACTCCATTAAAAATAATCATCTGGGGCTCATTTGAAGAAAGATTCCTGAGGATCAAACAGCCACTTCAAAGGAACTTTTGCCGAAGGAGAAAGTGTTACGCGGGTTTGATTATACAGTGGGAGATTTGGCTGCCCGTGATATCGCAATGTTTTGTGTTTTGATGATGGCATTAAGCTGTTTTTCCAGGTCAGCTCACAGTTTTCCTGCGTCTTCTGCTTAATTCAAGAGCTGTCTCTCTCCATTATGGGCACGTGCCTCCAGAAGTCCAAGATCAATTGTCAATTATGCCGTTTAAAATGGTGAAAATGAAAAATACTTGTAGGAGCAGCTGAAAAACTCTTAGAATAAACTCTGGACTACCGATCTTATAGCTCAGAATTGACAACTGTAGGAAGACGTTGGCCTAGATGGGTTGGTCACCTGTGGATTCAACCCTTCTGATGAATCCAGTAGAACTTGAAAAATAGAAAGGTGTAGAGTAAAAATGGATCAACCAATAGAGGAGAATATCTGTAGCTGACGGTCAGAGGTGGTATTCAGCAGGTTCTGACCAGTTCTGGAGAACCGGTAGAGGAAATTTTGAGTTCGGAGAACCAGTAAATACCATCTCTGACTGGCTTCATCCCCATCTATTCTCTGCCTCCCGAGTCCCAGCTGATCGGGAGGAAATGGGGATTTTGCAGTAACCTTCCCCTGCCACGCCCACCAAGCCACGTCACACCCACCAAGCCACGCCCACAGAGCCAGTAGTAAAAAAGTTTGAATCCCACCATTGCTGAGGATTGAACTCAGGATCAACCAAATAGTATCACACAGACTATGTAAAGATTTCTTGAAGTTAACAGTTCTTGTGGCTCAGAATTGGCAACTGTAGGAAGACATTGGCCTCGATGGGTTGGTCAACTATGGATTCAACCCTTCTGATGAATCCAGTAGAACTTAAAAAACAGAAAGATGGACAACTAATGAAGGAGAATATTTGTAGCTCATGGGTTGAACTTGGGATCAACCAAGTAATATCACACAGACCGACATCAAGATTTTTCGAGGTCAACAGTTCTTGCGGCCCAGAATTGACAACTGTAGGAAGATGTTGGCCTACATTGGTTGGCCAACTATGGATTCAACTCTTTGGATGAATGCAGTTACAATGGCACTGAAAAAGGCAACTTACAATCGGTCCTCCTGCTCATGGCCATTGCAGCATCTCCATGGTCACGTGACCAAAAGTTGGGTGCTTGGTCACCAACGGCATCCTGGGGTCATGTGATCACCATTTGAGTCCATCCCAGCCGGTTTCCAACAAACAAAATCAATGGAGGAAGTCGGATTCGCTTAATGACCACCTGATGCACTCAACAACTGCCGTGATTGAATTCACAACCAGGGCAAAGCAAAGTCGTAAAATTGGGTGTGGCTCACTTTTCGTTGCTTTAGCAATCGAAATTCCAGTCCCAATTCTGGTCGTAAGTCGAGGACTCTCCGCAATTCGTAAACGGGGGGATTTCAAAGTCTAAAATAATTCCATGGCGGTGATCACCCAGAAGTGTGGCTAAATTAATGCAAAACAGATGGAAGTTTCTTGGGAACTATGGAACGTTTCCATCTGTTCGGTCACTTTGTTTACATTTGTGGTCTCAGATTGATGCTCAGAGAAAGAGGAATGTAAGTTGGGGGTTTCGATTTGTTTCTTTTCATATTCAAAGGAGCCTTTATATATTTGCGCTTCGTCAAAGATCCTTTTATAGTTTTGATGCCGCCGTCTGGACGGGTGGTGTGGCAGCTGAAAGCAGAAGCCAACGCATTCAAAATCAGAAGTGAAAATCTGTGCTGAGATACCTCAAGAGATGAGTTGATGTGGCCGGTGAAATGTCCCATTCGTGAGGTAGACTGAAGGAAGGATCCAGAAAGAGGCCCCCTAGTGCCGTGGGTCTCTTTGCTGACAGGGATGGATGGGCATTGAAATCCAGATCAGCTGGAATGTGCCAGGATGCCCATCCCTGCTCTAGTGTCAAGCTCAAGCAATCAGGTCCAACCGTGAAGGGTTCAAGTTGACTACTTTATTGTCTTTTACCTCTACTACAAGAATCTCCCCCAGATGGTTCTCCTTCTCTTGGGAACAGGCAGGCGAGCTTCCATGGAACTTAGAGCAGATCAGTCACAGCTTTCCTGCGGCCACACAATGATTCAAGGCTAGTTCCCTGCTTGACGCCTCCTTCCAGCCTGGCTGGCATTTTCCCCAACATCTAGGGCAGAGGTCTCCAAATTTGGCAACTTGAAGACTTGTGGATTTCAACTGCCAGAATTCCCCAGCCAGCCATCCCCATGGCTGGCTGGGGAATTCTGGGAGTTGAAGTCCACAAGTCTTCAAGTTGCCATGCTTGGAGATCCCTGGTCTAGGGAATGAAGCAGGAAGCAGGATTGTGCTCTTCCCAAGAGAGACAGTGGCGGAGTGGACCAACACCCTTTTCATCAGTTGGTTGAGCTTGCACATGGACACTTGCAATCCCGTCGACGCCAACACATTTCTCCTGCGCACTCAATCGCACCACAACGTCGAACCCAACCTCGTTCAACTACGTTCCGTCCCTTAAGCAATACCCAGTGAGATGTCCTCACCGTTTCTCCTCCGCCACCCTGGTTTTTCTTTTTCTTTCCCCCCCTAAACACACACATGTTCTCCCGTGAAGCTACCGAAGCAGCCCATCTAAAGCAAGGGGTCCCCAACCCACGGTACGTGGACCGGCAGTGGGCCGCGGCATGCCAGAAACCAGTCCACGCAAAAAAGCGAAGCCTCATCCGCGAGACGCAGGAAGCACGTGAAACCATGACACACACATCCTCCGGTCCGCGGAAAAAGCTCTCTCCATGGAACCGGTGCCCAAAAGATTTTGGGGGCCGCTGATCTAAAGGACCCATTCATTCCCCTGCTGGGAGATTTTTTCAGGGTCTTTCTGCCAACCCCCCAGCCCCCCGAATTTAACCACACTGTGTTAGTGGCTCTTTTCTTTCCTGAGCTACATTAATGGAAGAGGGAAGGCTATTGATTTAGCCTGGCTGCTGTGTTGCTTATAAATATGCATGAGGCTTCGGGGCTGTTTAACCGTGCTTCTTAATTCCCCTTGCATTGCTGACTCTCTCCCTCTCTCTCCCTCTCTCTCTCTTTTGCCAGCACTGTGCTTGCATAGCAAGCGACCGGGTGAAGGCCCCGCGTTGGCAGCTTGGTAGGTTTCCAGGGAAGGGATTAATCCGAAGTCTGTCTTTAAAAAAAAAAAATGAAAAGGACTTCGATTTCTTTTCAGCCTGTAAGCGGTAAAGTGGCATTAAGGGCAGCCGGCACTTCTGCCTTGCTGGAACCCTCGCAGGCAGTCCTCGCTTAGCGACCAGCAATTGGGACCGGCAACTCGGCCGCGACGTGGAAAAACACGCGGACAATTATAATGAGACATTTTTGCCTTGTGGGAGTGACAGGTAGTGAGCTCACATAGCGACCGCACTTGGGGATGGCAGTTTGGTTGCTAAGTGGAAAAGCAGGCAGCCAAGACTTAGTTAAGGACTTCGGGCAGGTTTGCGTTGCTGGAATGACAGGCAGTCCTCGTTTAGTGACCACACTTGGGATCGGCAACTCAGTCGCTAAGTGGGAAAATGCACAGCCAAGATTTACATTGGTATCAGGCACTTTTGCCTTGCTGGAATGACAGGCTGTCCTTGTTTAGTGACCACACTTGGGATTGGCAGCTTGGTCGCTAAGTGGGAAAACACAAGGCAAAGACTTTTGTTAAGGGCATCAGGCACTTTTGCCTTGCTGCAATGACAGGCAGTGCTCGCTTAGTGACCACATTTGGGATTGGCAACTCGGTCGCTAAGTGGAAGATCTGCAATCTTTACACTTTTCCTTCTGCCTTCCCTGCAGTGCTGCATTCATTCTGCACATCGCAAGTAAAAATGCACGTTGTTTGTGAAGCACAAGGACGACAATTCCATGAGCGGAGGATGCTGCAACCGTCACAAATGCGAGGATTGGACACAAAGCTTTTTCTTTTTTAGCACTTCCGTAACTTTCTTCACTAAACAAGGCAGTCGGTAAGCGAAGACTGCTTGCCACTGGCTCCCCAGGAAACTCTTCTAACGTTTCAAAAAAAAAAAAAGAAACCGTCAATCGGGGTTAAAAGCCTGGCCGGATATTAAGCCTATCTGGGCTTCTTTTGTAAATCCTGCTTGGATTTATCCTGGTAATCCGAAGTGAGGCCTCGGGGTCAAACTCGGACCGATTGCAGAAGTGCAGCGGGGAGCATGTTATCTCAAGCAGCCCCTTTGTGCGTAGCCAGGCGTAACAACTGTCCAGATGCTGATATGGGTTTCGTTGCAAGAAGATCTTTTCCGAGGTTGCAAAGTTTTCAGGACCCCGCCAGACCACTCACCACCACCCCGTCTAATCCCAAAACTTGCCCTTTGCTGACTAGTCTTGCCAGCGTCTGAGCCGCTCATCATAATAAGCTTCCAACCATTATTCCGAGAGGAGATTTCTTATGCTGGGAGTTATCAGTGGCTGAGTTCCCAAGAGAGGCGGGTGGAATTGAACAAAAAGAGAACTTTGTTGTGGCTCTTTTTTTTTTTTTTTTTTTTGAAAAATAAATCCGCCTGTAACACTAGCACACGTGCACATTTTGCAGTAGCACCCCCAGGAATATAGAACTGAGGGGTAAACTTTCTCTGAGTTGGCTGAAAAGTAGAAAACAGTCTTAGAACATAGAATAACAGAGTTGGGAGGGGCTTTGGAGGTCTTCTAGTCCAGCCCCCTGCTCGAGCAGGAGACCCTAAACCATTTAAGACAAGTCGCTATCCAGTCTCTTCTTAAATGCCTCCATTGTTGGAGCACCCACAACTTCTGGAGGCAAGTTGTTCCACGGATTAATTGTTCTAACTGTCAGGAAATTTCTCCTTAGTTCTAAGTTGCTTCTCTCCTTGTTTAGTTTCCACCCATTGCTTCTTGTCCTGCCTTCAGGTGCTTTGGAGAATAGCTTGACTCCCTCTTCTTTGTGGCAAGCCCTGAGATATTGGAAGATGCTATCATGTCACCCCAAGGCAAGGGTTATTTTTCCCTTGGAAACGCTGAATGATGGGTCCTTCCAGTTCCTTGCCTTTTGAGGACCAAAGGCTGGCTCCACCAAGATAATCTCATTGCAGTTCCAAATCAGAATAACAGGATAACAAGGTTGGAAGGGACTTTGGAGGTCTTCTAGTCCAACCTCCTACCAAAGCAGGAGACCCTATACTATTCTGGACAAACGGGTGTCCAGTCTGTTCTTAAAAACCTCCAGTGATGGAGCATCCACAACTTCTGTAGGCAACTTCTGTTCCACTGGTTAATTGTTCTCACTGTTAAGAAGTTTCTCCTTAATTCTAGGTTGCTTCTCTCCTTGATTAGTTTCCATCCATGGTTTTCTTGTCCCACCTTCGGGTGTTTTGGATAATAGGTGGACCCCCTCTGTGACGGCCCCTCAAATACGGGAAGACTGCTATCCTGTCACCCCTAGTCCTTCTTTTCTACAGACTAGCCAAATAAAGACTTATTGTGTGAATCCAGTCAGGAGATGCAACGGAAGAACTCAAGGTGAACATGTCCACACCGAACATGCTCAAAAGCCAAGTTATGGACGAATGTCTACTGTTCCAGGAAGGAAAATGAAATCTCTCCCATTTCTGTGTCCTCAAAAGGAAAAGTTAAAAATTCACATACTCAGGAATTCTTTGGCCACGCCTGGCTGGAGATGTCGAAAGTTGCCATCCCAGCCTATCTTAAAAGCGCCAGATTGGGAGGAACACTGCTCTAATGCGTTTAACAAATTAGCAAAATTATCTATTCATAAGGATATGTTTTCCTTGAGGGAAGAGGGGGAGGGGGCAAAAAAGCCACTCGGGCAGTTTGGTATATTAAACAGCCGCGCTCATTAATTTGGAGATTGGTTTTGTTTTAAATCTATGTTTTTATTTAAGCCGAGAAGGCCCCGCATCCTCCGCCTTGCATTGTTAATGCTTTTCCCCTTTCGCTTTTCGCTAACAAGGGGTCTCGGGCAAGCTTGGTGGATTTGCTGAATGGAGATTTCTCTCGAGATCTCCTCTCGGAGATCTTCTCAGAATAAATTCCAGAAATGAGCTTCGTGAAAGATGCAGAATTAAATCTGACATGAAAGGAAGACAGACTGCTGGGAGTTGGGGGGGTTAAAAGCCTCTGGTTTGGAAGGGAAAGGGGATTTTGGCGAGGGTCTTTGTGGTTCACTGTTCCCGGGGCATTAGGCTTAGAATCCTAGGGCCGGGAGGGACCTCGGAGGTCTTCTAGTCCAACCCCCTTCTCAGTCATAGAATCATAGGTCTGGAAGGGACCTCGGAGGTCGTCTAGTCTGACCCCCTGCTCAGTCATAGAATCCTAGAGCTGGAAGGGACCTTGGAGGTCTTCTAGTCCCAACTCCCTACTCAATCATAGAATCCTAGGTCTGGAAGAGACCTCAGAGGTCATCTAGTCTGACCCCCTGCTCAGTCATGGAATCCTAGAGCTGGAAGGGACCTCAGAGATCTTCTAGTCTGACCCCCTGCTCAGTCATAGAATCCTAGGTCTGGAAGGGACCTCAGAGGTCTTCTAGTCTGACCCCCTGCTCAGTCATAGAATCCTAGGTCTGGAAGGGACCTCAGAGGTCTTCTAGTCTGACCCCCTGCTCAGTCATAGAATCCTAGGTCTGGAAGGGACCTCAGAGGTCTTCTAGTCTGACCCCCTGCTCAGTCATAGAATCATAAGGCTGGAAGGGACCTCAGAGGTCTTCTAGTCTGACCCCCTGCTCAGTCATAGAATCATAGGGCTGGGAAGGGACCTCGGAGGTCTTCTAGTCCAACCCCCTGCTCAAGCCAAGGAACCATTTCAGAGTAGTTTTCAAGGGATATCTTTGTCCCCAAGTGTGGGGCAGTGACATGCCTTAGTAGGCAGTTGAACTGGTGACTGATAAGTCATGGTTGAATTCTCAGAAGGCCTAGTAGAACAGCATCAACCCAGAGAAGACCAGAGGTCTTCTCCTGCTGAAGAATCCTCATCTCCCTTGCCTTGATCAAGGAAGATAGACCAGGACTCAAGGAAGTTGACATTTTTGGGGAGGGGGGGCATAAAATTGTCCCAAGGGGTCCTGCCTGTTTTCTCCACATCGCTCTCCTCCCCACGCCCCTCCTCCAGACCCTTCCCCACAAGTGCCTCCTTAGGAAAGCACAACAGTCTCTCTTATGGCTTGATGCATTTCCTCAAGATTGCGGAGGGGAAATTTGCAAGAGAAACGATCAAAGAGGGCCGCTTTGTCAGGCCAGGCGTGGGTGGGTCTCTGTGTTTCCTTCGGGTTGTTGTGTGAAGCCATTTCAGCATGACAGCATGTCTCGTCGTTCAGAGGGCTTTTAGGGGTCCCCTGGGCTGGTTGTCCTCCCTAACGGTGGGAATTGGGGGTTTGGTCAGCGCGCTTGCCTGTCGTACGCCGGGGCCCTGGGGAACTGTTTGGAAGCGTTTCATGTAAGGTTTTTCCTCTAATCACTTTAACAAGCCTTGAGCAGGCAAGCAGAAGGAAGGCGCAGCCATTCCTTTCAACTGTGTTTCGGGGGGAGGGTTATTTTTCCCTTGGAAACGCTGCATGATGGGTCCTTCCAGTGCCTGGCCTTTTGAGGACCAAAGGCTGGCTCCACCAAGATAATCTCATTGCAGTTCCAAATCAGAATAACAGGGATAATAAGGTTGGAAGGGACTTTGGAGGTCTTCTAGTCCAACCTCCTACCAAAGCAGGAGACCCTATACTATTCTGGACAAATGGGTGTCCAGTCTGTTCTTCAAAGCCTCCAGTGATGGAGCATCCACAACTTCTGGAGGCAAGTTGTTCCACTGGTTAATTGTTCTCACTCTTAGGAAGTTTATTCTTAGTTCTAGGTTGCTTCTCTCCTTGATTAGTTTCCATCCGTTGCTTCTTGTCCTGCCTTCAGGTGCTTTGGAGAATAGGTGGACCCCCTCTTCTTTGGGGCAGCCCCTCAAACATTGGAAGACTGCTATCATGTCACCCCATGGTCCTTCTTTTCCTTAGAGTAGACATACCCAGTTCATACAAGCATTCATTGTATGTTTTAGCCCAGTGATGGCAAACCTTTTCTGGCTCGGGTGCCAAAAGGGTGCGCGCGGGTGCAATAGCGCGCACCCGCGTCCCCACACCCATAATGCAATGCCCTCCCCCCCGCACATGCGCACAACACCTCCCCCTGCGCTGCCCCCTCCACGCATGTGCACAGGCCTCACTGAAGTCTCCGGACTTCCAGTAGGCCCGTTGGGCTGTTTTTCGCTCTCCCCAAGGTTCAGGAAAGCCGCCTGAAGCCTGGGGATGGTGAAAAATGGCCCAACGAGCCACCATTGGGCCATTTTTCGCCGTCCCCAGGGTTCAGGAGACTGAAAAAAAGGCCAAAAATCAGCTGGCCAGTGCACGCATGCGCACTTCAGCGCATAGGTTCGCCATCACTGTTTTAGCCTCTAGTCTCCTAATCATCTTTATTGCTCTTCTCTGCCCCCTTCCTAGAATCTCAACATCCTTGTCTGCCTCTCTCTCCCTCACCCACCCACACCCATACCTAAGATTTTGGAGACCCTTCTTCATATTTTGGAGGTCCTCCTTTTCTCCAATCTCCCTGGAGTCAAATGAATGCAAGACAGGTTGGATGCCTTAAGGGAACACAAGTCCTTAGAACATTAAAATCCACAAGACCTCAGCCTATAACCCACCCAACCCCAAGATCTCCACAGTAGCATCAACACAGTGAAATCAGCCACTTGATCGTCTCCACCTCCATTCGTGGTCCCAGGTCTGCAAGAAGCCATGTCTTCAGGGCCTTCTGAAGAAAAGTTCAAGGTGAAGGCCAATTGTATCTCAAGGGGAATGGTCTTCCATAGAGAAGGGGGCCACTACCGAGAAGAACGTTTTCCGTGGTCCCACTAGGGAACCATCCGGGGGGGACACGATGTAGGGAGAGGCGGTCCTCTCTATCTAAATCTAACTACATTTCCTAAATCGAGCTGAATTTCCTAAATCTAAATCTCTCGATTTAGAGTCAGTTTTCTAAATCCAAAACTGTAGTTTCACCTTTTTTAATTGCTGTCCTTTGAAAAAAAATACAAGGAAGCAGGAAGACTTTGCCACTAGGGGTCTGCCTGGGGATGAAGATCGCAAGAAATCCTAATGCACCTAATAAGACAGATTTAATAAAAATCAGATACCTGGCTTGTAGCTCTCGAAAAAAAACCCCACTTCAGTTTCCTGCTTGTTAGGCACAACATTGAGACGAGAGAGAGGGGAAAAAAGAAAGAAAGAGAAGTGGTTGAGAATCTTCTGCCTGTTATATTTTCCCCCCCTCGCTTTTGATCTGCATCTTGAGCCAGGCTGAATCTCTCGGTTCCCCCAGGCGCTGCATAACACATCCTTAAATGCAACCCGTCTTGCACTACAGATCCAGAGCCAGACAGCCCACCCCTCTTAGTGGTCATTTGTAGACAAGGACCCCCTTCTCCCACCCACTTTTTTCATAGTTTTAAGACAGCGGCTGCTAAGGCAAGACTTTAACCCTTGCCTCTTGTGGATAGCTTCAAAGAATTTTTTTTAAAATGCCGGGCAGGCAGGCTACCCTTTGCTACTAACCGTCTTTTCCATAGCCACGTTCTTTTGTCTAACCAGGATGAGGGGCTCGAGATGTGACACTAGAGGGCACTGAGCACAACTGGGAGAGCTTTAATCTCCATGCTTCTGGGGCTGCGCTCTGCCAGCTCGGGAAAGGTAGAGCGAAAAAGACTCTTTCATGGTCTGCCATTGGCTTGTTAAAGCAGCTCCTGTGTGAAATGCGAAGCTGGATGCTAAGCTTGCATTGCTGGCTAGAAAGGCGATGGAGCATCGGTGTTTACCTGGGGTTGGGCCCCTGGCTTGTTCCCCGAAGAAAGGACCAAAAAATATAAACAGCAATGGGTGTATTTTTTTTTTTTGCAGCTGGGTTAATGTGGCTGGTGGGTAGCCCAACAGAGGTGTAAATTTGAGACGGATTCTGTTTTCTCTCTTCTTAGATTTAGATTTAGATTTATTATTAGAGTTGGAAGGGACCTTGTAGGTCATCTAGTCCAACCCCCTTACTTGGTTTGAAGTTTGAGAAGCTCAGACTGTTATTCATCAAAGGAGGGTGAAAATCCACGCAGTCTGTTGTGTTTCTTAATACCAATTCTTAGTGGTGGGTTTCAAAGATTTTTACTACCGGTTCTGTGGGTGTGGCATGGTGGGCGTGGCAGGGGAAGGATACTGCAAAATCCCCATTTCCTCCTGATCAGCTGGGACTCGGGAGGCAGAAAATAGATGCGGGCGGGACCAGTCAGAGGTGGTATTTACCGGTTCTCCAAACTACTCAAAATTTCCTCTACTGGTTCTCCAGAATGGGTCAGAACCTGCTGGATTTCACCCCTGAGTCTCGGATTGCTCAACCTTGGCAACTTAAAGGTGTCTCAGAATCCTGGCAGTTGAAGCCCTCCCATCTTCAAGCTCAAGGGGGAGAAACGCTGCTTTGGATTCATCCCGAGTATGTTCAGTCGAAGGGATTTCACCATCTCCCTGGATAATTGATAGAACTTGAGTTGGTTTTAGGAGTCAACATCCCTTCAGTCTCCTGAAACGTGAGAATGTAACACCGTGTCCTGCATTTAGGAATGGTAGAGACGTGCTCTTGACGTTTGGGTGACCCTTCTCCATACTACTTGACTAAATGCTATCAGATCCTCATCGACAATTTTTTCTCTGTCAAGGCCAAACTTGTCTTCTCTGTTTCTCCTGGTGAGACTTACTTAGCTCTCAGTCTTCTCCTCCTCCTCCTCATTGCCATCCCCTGAACCTGGAGATGACACGCATGGAGTAAACTAGGTGTAAAGTAACTATCTCCTAGATGGGTTGGTGCATTTGCCGTTCTTCTTCCTTTGCAGCTGGCTCTTTCCACCGGCACGGTTCAAGCAAGCTGGCTGGGCTTCCAGTTCTTAGCTTCTTGTCCATCCTCATGAGCTGTCCTCCCCCCCCCCCCCGCTTCTGTGCCTTGCAGGGTTATCACGATCCCAGTCGAACCAAAATACTCCATTTCTCCATGAACCCAGCCAGCCTGGCCAAGCAGCAGCGTCAAGAGCAGATGGGGACTCTACGGGAGGAATGCGAACGTCTCCGAGAAAAGATCAGAATTTTAGAAGGTGGAGATGGGGGAGGAACCAGCAGCAGCAGCAGCAGCATTCTCTCAGGGAAACTGGAGGGCGGCGTAAATCTCCAGTCCCACCCCGAACTTGCTGGTAGGTACCTAATTCTGCAATCAGAGCAGCTTCACAGTTTTCGGGAGAGCTCTTTGATCCAATGCCAAATGCAGGACTTTCCAATGTGCTATCAGCCCTTGAATGGTTTTGATAGTCATCCAGTTGAGTCCTTCACAACCGTGGCAACTTCAAGAAGGGTTGACGTCAACATCCAGAAATCCCCAGCCACCCTTCCTTCCTTCCTTCCTTCCTTCCTTCCTTCCTTCCTTCCTTCCTTCCTTCCTTCCTTCCTTCCTTCCTTCCTTCCTTCCCTCCTTCCTTCCTTCCTTCCTTCCTCCCTCCCTCCCTCCCTCCCTTCCCTTCCCTTCCCTTCCCTTCCTCCCTCTTCCTGTTACCTCCCTTCCCCTTCCCCTCCACCCACCCTCCTTCCTTCCTCCCTTCCTCCCTGTCCCCTCCCTGCACCTTCCCCTCCACCCACCCTCCCTCCTTCCTTCCTTTCTCCCTGTCCCCTCCACCCTCCCTCCCTCCCAGTCCCCTCCCTGCACCTTCCCCTCCACCCACCCTCCCTCCCTCCTGTCCCCTTCCTGCCCCTCCACCCACTCTCCTTCCTGCCTGCCTGCCTGCCTTCCCTTCCTCTTTCTTTCTTTCTTTCTTTCTTTCTTTCTTTCTTTCTCTTTCTTTCTTTCTTTCTTTCTTTCTTTCTTTCTTTCTTTCTTTCTTTCTTTCTTTCTTTCTTTCTTTCTCCCCCCCATCTCTCCGTAGCTCTCTCATCCATCCATCCAAGGCTGCACTCCCCCCGGTCTTTAATTGATTTGAGCCACTGTGTTGTGTTAGCACAGCTTTTCAGTTTTATTATGCATTTTTAACCTCTTCTGCGTGACCTCCCGAGAGCTTCTGGCTATTGGACGGTACAAAAACGCAATTCATAAAGTCAATGGCTGAAGCACGCGCCGGCAACTGAGTGGCAAATGGTGTGGGCACCAGGCAAGTCAAGGGCTACTTGACCAGCGAAATGGTATGAAGAATGTTGTGGTTTGTTTTAATTGATGTATAAGTTGCTCCTCAGAATTTCTGAGTGGAGAATAACCTTTTTCAGCTCCGCTGCAGCCATTTCGATCCAGGCTTTATTATGCCCGAGATGTTTGTTGTAATCCAGAGCCGTTCAAAATTTAAGGTTCAGCGGATTATAATTACAGCAACAAAAAAATAATCAAGAAGACATTAAGGACGACGGTGGTGATGATGGGTTGGCGTGATAATTTCTTGGCCACTATTTAAACCTTCTCCTTGGATACCATGGTGCCGCATCCCGGCTAAAAGGGGTTCCAACTTCTGGGTTAGGTAATCAGGATACTTTAATGGGAATGCCAGAGTCCATTAAATGCGACTCCATACATCAGAGTGATCCTAAGCGCTAAATATCTTTAAGAGCAGCAACTGCAGGTTGTCCTGCAGTTTTGGCCACGTCCCAGCGAGCTTCTTGCTGCTGCTTCTCATTTGCTTTCTGATTGTCCCCATTAAAATGGAAGACAAGTTTTTTTTTGTTGAGGGGCAGTTTAGAGGCCAGCCGGCCCCGTTCTTCTGGTCTTCTTTGGTATGAAAATGGCAATTTGGAGAAGGGGACTTGTGAATGGGGCAGAGTTTCAGCAGCTTCATTCTCTCGGTGGGCCCTGACCCACAAGACTTGGATCCAGTGATGATCTCTTATCCAGTTAGGGTAAACGTTTTCAAACTTGGCAACTTGAAGATGGGTAAACTTCAACTCCCAGAATCCCCCAGCGGCCATGTTTCTCAAGGTTGGCTCTGTTGGATCCCTTTAGCCATGAGGCGATGAAAAAGACCCATATCTACCTAAGACCATGGAAAATCTTTGGTTGATAGTTATGAGTCTACAGGCTTGTTCCAGCAGTGAAATCTACTTACCTTCCCTACCGGTTCGGAAGTGTGTGATTTGCGCGCGCCTGTTTCGCTCATGCACGCGCCACCGTCACATGCGCTTTTTCACCCTCTGCGCATGCACAGAAGGTTTTGCGCATGCGCAGAGGGTTTTTAAAAAAGAAAATGGTGTCCAGGTGGGTGGGCGGAGCCTCGTGCTGCCGACGCTACCGGTTCTCCGAACCACTGGCAGTCACTGCTACCGGTACGCCCGAACCGGGCCGAACTGGTAGCATTTCACCCCTGGCTTGTTCCCAAACCAAGAATGTCATGTTTAGCCTAGTTCTAAGACACAACTGTGGGGGTTCTTGTGGTCTTGTGTTAGTCTAAGCCATAAGATGACAAGGCTGGGTTCGTACAACATGCCAAGTCAAGTCCAGAAAACCACACTAGATTTGGCTACAAACTATAAGAGTAAAGGAGGCTCCAACATTTTTGAGCAATTGTTCTTATCCCACCCTCCCTTGAAAAATAATATACTACACATCCAATAAGATTGACAGTGTAGGCCCATGATGGAACGGGTTCTCTCCCGCCCCCGTCTTCCTTGTATCGTCTTCTCCGTTGTAGACAATTTTGATATGACTATATAATTACCGGGAGTTGTATCATAAGTGTTTGGGTTTTGTCTTTTAATTTTATAATGGAGCCTTTTGTTCTCCATTCTGGCATTCTGTTCTGGGAAAAGAGATTATTATTATTATTAGAGATAGTAATAACACTGGAAGAAAGTTCAAATGGGGAAGAAAACATCCTGAAGAAACAAAAGACCCTACTCACAGTCAACGTCTCCTTATGCTGAGCTAGATGGATGCAGAAGTCTTCTCTAAGGTCCGTTTTAGGAGATCCATTTCTCATAGAGTTCTTCTTCATTTTTTTTAGAAGGGGAAGCATTTTGATCACTCCCTAAGAGAGTTGAACGGACCCTGGGCCTCCTGAAAGATCCATTGGATTTTAAAAATAACGGAATGGCTCTACTAAATCTTTGAAGGGAAATTGAATCTGCCTGTTGGCTGGACAACCAATGAGTAGCATAAGCAATGATTATCCAGAGAATTGGTTCCAGTTGGCATTCATCAATGGGCCACTTTTTATCAAGAACAAAAGAGCAACCGATTTTTGTTGTTCCAGGTGTGGAATTAGCAAATGGACCATATTAAAAAAAAACCTGAAACAACCTGGCCTACTTATAATAAAAAGGTAGTTATTGCTATTTCAGATCTTTGGGTTTTTTTTCCCTCCCAACATCGCCGTATCTCCTTGGTCTGAAAGAACGTCAAAGTGCATTTATAAAACCCCCGGGCTATATTTCTTCTAAAGCATACGTTGCCATCCCTCCGGGCATCAAAAGATGAAAGGGTTCTTGAAATTCAGCCTGAACTTTTGTGGCTCCTCGGGAAAGGCTAAGAGAGAAAAGGGAGAGCAGGTAATGAGAAGAAGTTCAAAACTTAAAGAGTGCTGAAGGGACAGAGAAGAGAGCCAGAAGGATATAAATACCAAGTCAGTTGCTAAGAAGGATCAGATGGATTCCTAAAACAAATTCAGGGTTTGGAGAGACAAAAACATTCAGCAGTTAGAGGTAGGAACTGTTCTACCTGATCATGTCCACATCAACACTTCTGACAACATTCAAAGCAATTCATTGACAATTCTTAATAGAATAGCAGAATAACCCGAGTTGGAAGGGGCCTTGGAGGTCTTCTAGTCCAACCCCTTGCTCAAGCAGGAGACCCTATACTATTTCAGAGAAATGGTTGTTCAGTCTCTTCTTAAAAACCTCCAGTGTTGGAGCACCCACAATTTTGGGGGGCAAGCCGTTCCACTGATCAATTGTTTTAACTATAAGGAAATTTCTCCTTAGTTCTAGGTTAGATCTCTCCTTGGTAAGTTTCCATCCGTTGCTTCTTGTCCTGCCTTCAGGTGCTTTGGAGAATAGGTTGGAAACCCACCCCCTTCTTTGTGGCAGCTCTTTAGATATTGGAATGTCCCAAAACAATCCAGCCAAAGTTAGAGTTCTAAATTTACTTGCATCCTGTAGACAGAATCTTGCCAGATTTAATCTATACCACTCTCCCCCCAACGGATATACCTGTGAGATTCTGGGAAGTGGCTATCCTAATTCTCTTCCTCTGGCTCCTGTCCAATTCTGGACTGTGCTGCCTCTTGTCATGCCCCCCCCAGCTTAGAATGTGCTCCCTCCATCCTCAGAAATGGCCACATCCCTGTAACCCATCCACCTCCCCTTCCGTAGGAACCTTCCATCACAGTAAGGCTTAACTCCAAATTTTCATCTTAGTGCAGTGTTTCTCAAGCTTGGCAACTTGAAGATGGGTGGTCTTCAATTCCCAGCATTCCCATGGGTGGAATGCCTGGCTGGGGAATGCTGGGAGTTGAAGTCCACCCACCTTCAAGTTACAAAGTTTGAGAAACAACGGCTTAGCGTCCTGACTCTTGCAGGGTTGAAGGTTCCTGTTTGTGTATTTGTCGCTTGTTCAACCGTTGTGCAGAGGGAAAGCTCGGAAGGTTGGTTTAAGAGGTAGAAAGGCAAGGTTCGTGTGTGTCTGAGGACTCCTAAAGGGGAGAAAGAGAGCAGAGTTGGCACCAGCAGCAAGGCCACAAAATGTTTCTGAGCGTTTTCTTGACTCCACCAGGATTGGAGGGCAGCTTTCATTCCTGGCTCCCAACTGCGAGAGGAACCGAAAGAATGTTTGTGTTTGGGGATCACAGTGGGTTAGAGAAAGGCAAGGGGAAAAGAGAGAAATGTTCTTTAGAGCTGTCATGCCAATCCTCCTGGGCTGGCTGAAGATTGTTTCTTAGCCCGAGGCAGTTTTACCTTCAGGAGGAGAAAGAATAACGAGCAGTTAAGGGACCTGTGAGCCTCTTTTGTTTGTGTCCAACGGAACTGACATCAGTGGTGCCCGTCTTCTAGTCTTCCCCGTTGCCAACGCAGACTCTTAACTAAGAGTGACTTTTGGGCAGAAGCAGGCTGCTACTCTAATTCATATGTTTTATCCTTTCTAAACCTGAATCTCGCTGACCTGTGAACCTGTTAGGATACAAGGGTACGAGGTGCTCTCAACATTTAGGTCCTACAGACCCTTTGGAAGATGTTCCTCAACCTCCCAGATGCAATGAAGAATCTCAGGGCTTTGAATGGTTCAGTTCAGGGGTTGGTTCCTTCCGGTTCTTCAGAACTGAAGAAGCTTTTTGGATGAGAAGCGAAATGTTTTCAAGGAAAAAAAACCAAGAAAGTCCAATATCTATGGAGACTCTCGATCATCCAGGTCATAGTTGTCTCAAAGGTGCTTTTTTCAGGAGGCAACTGGACTTTCTGTTTTTTCTTCAAAGACGTTTCGCTTCTCATCCCAAGAAGCTTCTTCGGTTCTGACTGGATGGTGGGGTACAGAAGGATTTATACTCCTTGCAGACAGAACTTTCGTTTGCATCCTTTTAGAGAGTCGTTGAGGCCACTTGGAGGTTTATCTTTATTGTTTAGTTGTTCCTTAAAATGTTGTACGCCTCCCTGAGTCCTCAGGGAGTAGGGCGGCATAGAAGAACACTAACTAACTAACTAACTAACTAACTAACTAACTAACTGACTAACTAACTAACTAACTAATAATAAATAAATAAATAAATAAATAAATAAATAAATAAATAAATAAATAAATAAATAAATAAATAAATAAATAAATAATAAATATCTGCAACAGTTCCAAGAAGTCTTGCCTGCAGAGGTTGTGAGAGCTCCAACACTTGGGACTTTCAAGAAGAGATTGGACTGCCATTTGGCCAAAATGGTGTAGGGACTCCTGCTTGAGCGGGGGGTTGGACTAGATGACCTACAAGGTCCCTTCCAACTCTAATAATCTATATCTGTAAGTCTCCCCCACCCATCTGCACCACTCAGGTGATCCTGAGGACACAGACAAACCTCCAAGTGGCCTCAGCGGCTCTCTAAAAAGAACGCAAATGACCAGCTGTCTGCAAGCTGCAATCCTTCTGTTCCCCACCACCCAGTCAGAGCTGAAGAAGCTCCTTGGATGAGAAGTGAAACGTCTTCAGAGAAAAACCGGAAAATCCAGTTGTCTCTTTTAAAAAAAACACCTTTGGGACAACTTCCTTTGGGAGGCAAGGACGCTTTGATCGGCCCCTCCGCCTCTTTGCTCCCAGACCTCCAGAATTGCTGCAAATAGAGAGTAATTCTGAAAACCCATTGAAGTGTAACATTCGGCTTTCTGCCTGTCCTCGGCTGCTTATCTAGGAAAATGCTGGCTTCTGAAGGCAGCGGGCCTTCTTTCATTAAAAAGGAGAATGTAATCCAATTCCTGCAAAGCTAACCGCGAAGTGACAGCCCCTGCTGGTTGACCGAAGGACTGCATTCAAAGCTCTGAAGTTGTCAAGCAGCGCCTTACGTGACTCCTGATATGCCGAGTTGTCAGTTAAATCTGAATGTGGTGACAGCAGGAGCAGCAATTCCCTCTCCAATCAAGTAAACAGAGTAACACATCTTCCAAGCAGTGGGGTACTGGAGGCTAATTTCCATATTGAACAAGGAGAGGCTACATAAATCCTACAATTAGATTGATATTTTAATCAGAGAAAGCCAAGAGATACATTGGCAGGTGGCCCCCGGGGGGATGAGCCACTTGCCCCCGTAAGCTCAGCCTTCCAGGCTGTTTTTTGTGGTGTGCGTGTGACTTGGGGTACACAGCGTCTCTGCAGGAAGACAGTCAACTGGCAGATGCTTTGAGGAGTGACGTCTGCTGGGTTTGAAGGTGGATGGAGAGTTCATTATTTTAGTTGGGCACGCTGGAGGTGCTGAATAGGGAGTGGAAGGTGAGAAGAGCTCAGCCGGAGAATGAAGGCTACAGGCCTGCTCCCCATGATCAGGAAAAGTGTGGCTCGAAAGAATAGACTGGCTGTGGGGTCCTTGGTGCTCTCTGAACTTGGTTGTTTTCTTGCAGACGTTTCATGACCCAACTAGGTAACATCATCAGTGCTAAAAGGGAGTGGGGTTTGTGAATGGGAGAGGAGGAGGAGGACTGTGGGGTTCATGGTTGTTCTCTTGCAGATGTTTCATGACCCAACTAGGTAACATCATCAGTGCTAGAAGGGAGTGGGTTTTGTGGAGTGGAGGAGAAGGACTGTGGGGTCCTTGGTGCTCTCTGAGCTTGGTGTTTATCTTGCAGATGTTTTATGACCTAACTAGGTAACACCATCAATGCTAGAAGGGAGGAGGAGTTGTGTGTTCCTTGGTGCTCTCTGAGCTTGGTCTTTTTCTTGCAAATGTTTCATTACCCAACAAGGGTATATCATCAGTGCTAGAAGGGAGGAGGAGGATTGTGTAGTTCTTAGTGCTCTCGGAGCTTGGTTATTTTCTTGCAGACGTTTCATGACTCAACTGGGTAACATCATCAGTGCTAGAAGGGAGTGGGTTTTGTGGAGTGGAGGAGGAGGAGGAGGAGGAGTTGTGTGTTCCTTGGTGCTCTCTGAGCTTGGTCTTTTTCTTGCAGACAGTTCATTAACCAACTAGGTAACATCATCAGAACTCATGCAGCAGCACTGATGATGTCACCTTTTGGGTCATGAAGCATCTGCAGGAAAACAACCAAGCTCAGAGAACACCAAAGACCCCAGAGTGCAACCTTGAGTTACACGTATTCACTCTATTAATAAACTTATTTTATCGCTTCTCAGGTCTTTGTAGACTATTTGGCTTGTCAAAGCAACACTGAAACTGCCCAGCCTCAAGTTGCAATGAATGGCATGCTCGTAACTATGACCTTCAGCTTTGGGATAAATAAATTCCTTGGAGTCTGTCTCTTGTTGAGCTCTTTGAAGTATTTTTAATGCCTGGCCTGTCTGGAGAAACCCCTGATTTGAAGATGCTCCTTTGGTCTACTTCCTGTGTCTAGTGATGCGATGCTGACCACGGGGCTAAAACTACAAAATTAACAGACACATCAATAAAGGCATCTTTCCTTTCTACTTCAGATCTCAGCAGCTGCTTTCTCTGTTCTGGGACTGAGGATGTTCAGCCCACGATTTAATGAATATATAGATGCATAAACTGATCCAAACAGATTTTATTTTGTGACAAAAATAAACGACAAAGGAATTTAATTTAATTAAAAGTTCTTATAGGCCGCCCAATCCCGTAGGACTCAGGATTTCGAATGTCGAAATCAAAACGATTTGGAAAGAAATTAGAACCTTTTCGTTGTCTTTCATGTAAGTCAAACAAACCCAGAGCAACATAAATTAAAATTATGCTTTCCTGGAATCTTTTTTTTAAAAAAAACCTAAATTGCCTAACTAAGCGATCCAACTTTTTTTCTCTTTTCTTTCTAAGAAAGCAAAAATAGCAAAGGAAGCCTGGCAGAAGATTTAAATAGAGGCAAATGCTGATCCAAAATGATCTATTAATACGACTGAGATGTTAATGAGACAATGTAGGAATTTGTCTATATAGCTGGCAAATGTTTATATCCCAATCTTGGAGATGCAAATTCTTCCAAAGTCAAATACTGTGTACACATATGTCAAAATGCTTTCCCAGGGCAGATGGCCCATGAGGGCAGAGTTGTCCCATGAGTGGCATTTTGCCTGTTAGTGTTGAATTTATATTTTACCGACAAAGAAATAAAGGGAGACTGGCATAGATCTATTTCAAGCTATTTAGCTCTCGTCAGCTAGCCATACCCTTCTGGGATTCGAACCTGGACTACTTACATATTAGGTAGATGTATTAACCTCTAAGCCACAGGCCCTCCTCGCTAAGCCTCACCCGTGGCTTAGAGGTTAATACATCTACCTAATTTTTAAGTATCCCCGGTTTGAATCCCAGAAGAAGGGTATGGCTAGCTGACGAGAGCTCAATAGCTTAAAGTAGATCTATACTTGTCTCCCTTTATTTCTTTGTCAGTAAATACAAATTCAACACAAAAATAGTTTGTTGCAGCTTTTGGGTAGGAAAACAAGAAAAAAAATCTGCCTCTGCCTCACAGCAAACAGCAAACAGTACAGATGATATACACTGTTGCTGTGTATTTCTGTGCATGTGTGCCTGATCCATAGAAATAGCAAAGAATTGGAGAAATGTACATTATGGCAGTATATTAATGCCAAAAAGTTTTCTTAAATGTAGTTACACTAACTCCTCCCAATTATTTAAATAGATCTACTCCAAACATGACTAAGTCAGGGTCTAACTCAGCTGCCTTATCTTAATACTACAACAGGACACTGTTACATTTCAGACTATATTTGTACAGATGCTATTAAAATTGATGTGGCTTTCTGGAAGTATAGTTATTCTCTGCTATTTAAAAGAAGATACAATAGCTCTGGGCCTCTTCAGATCACACATTTATTTTAAAAAGCTTCTTCATTTTGTTAAGTTGTCTAGAACAATAATAAAGCAGTCTTTTAAAAAATAAGTCTAATAATTTGAACATTCTATAGGCATTTATAGTTATTGACTTACCTCCTTGCAGCAAACAACAAACAGGCAGTTTCAGCACAGCCTAATTAGCACAAGAAAATAAAAATCTACCTCTGCCTCTACCTCCCAGCAATTTGCCTCCTTGCAGTTTTAGTTTCACTTTCAGTTTCAGCACAAGCAGCTAATAGTTTCAGGCTGCAGGGATTGCCATAGCCTATTGCCACCTGCCTGCAGCCTGAATCAGCTGATGGTTGGGAGGCCGATAATCAGTTGCTTGTGCTAATCAGGCTCTGTGCTATTTGCTGCAAGGAGGCAAATTGCTGGGAGGCAGAAGCCAAAGGGTGGGGGTGGCTGGGTGGGGCTACATTCAGTGTATAAGATGCACACAAGTTTTCACCCTCTTTTAGGGGGGGAGTGCGTCTTATACTCTGAAAAATACGGTATCTCCTCTGCCAGGACATGATGGCAGTGGGGAAGAGCAGAGGTGGAGGAAATATTATGGTCACAAGTTCAGTTGAGGACACAGAGAAGAATGGCCATCTTTTTGAAGATGCATGGAGAGGGATGATGACTTAGGACAGGGGTCAGCAACCTGCGGCTCTGGAGCCACATGTGGCTCTTTCATCCCTTTGCTGCGGCTCCCTGTTGCCGGTCGGTAAAAGGAAAAGACGCCATGCTAGGAGGAGACTCTATAGTGGGGGAACCGGACTTCCAGTCGGCAGAGGAAAAAGGACGCTGCGCTAGGAGGAGACTCTATGGTGGGGGAACCAGCTTTCCAGTCGGCTCCAGAATTGAACGGGGAGCTTCCGGTTATGACTTTTGTGGCTCTTTTGAGTGTTTAAGGTTGCCAACCCCTGACTTAGGAGGATGACTCCTTTCTCCTTTGCTTCTCCCTGACTATGGGAAGCAAAGAAGAATGGCTGAGGCTGAACTGTCAAGAGATAAGAAAAGTAACGAGTCTGGAGGGAAAGAAAAAGAATTTGGTTTTGGTTCTTCAGTTGTGAAACCATTACGAGATGTCCACATGGATACAAATAAGACTACAAAAGCAATCCTATCAAACACGAACAGGGGGAATACATCGAGCTGTTAAAGCCATAGAGCTAGCAGAGGAAGGTCTGGCAGAAGAAGACCACTCCAGAGAGGTGATGGAAGGCCTGGGCAAGTGGAAAGCTCTTTCTTGGCCCAAGATTGAGCAAGAAATGTAGATGAAGGACCAAGCAGGATTACCTTCTGAAGCGTGGGAAACTCCTCCTTCCCCCAGGCTTTCCAAACGTGGCACAAAGAAGACCAGCTTAAATGAGAGATAAATAACCTTGCTAATTACTGCTGGCCGCAAAGGGGGTCTTTGTTTATTTAATCTTAAAAATGTTGAGCCATAAAGGACATCTTCGTGCATTTTAACCATCCCGTTTATCGGCACGCAAGGAACTCCAGGAAAACCCTCCAGGGTGCTGTTTTCCGCCGTTCTGTTCGTTGCTCCCCATGTCCGTCATTAGTCTTTACGGCAATTTGTGGGTCTCTTTCACAGTTTTCTTTGCTCCATTTGCTTAAATCTCCAAACGTGAGCGGAGATACCTTTTTGCTTCCAAGCACACAGCGAGTTGGTCTTTGGCTCTCTCCTGTTTTATTGCTGATACACCCAGAAATTAAAAAGAGGACGTATAAATATCGGCTAAACATGGGCTGGAGAACTGTTGAATTCTGTGTACAGGAGAGAAGAAGAGTAGAGTAGAATAGAATAGAATAGAATAGAATAGAATAGAATAGAATAGAATAGAATAGAATAGAATAGAATAGAATAGAATAGAATAGAATAGAAATTTTTATTGTCACTTTAATGCATATTAATGTATACTAATCAGCATACATTAAAATGAAATTTTGTTGCATTCAGCTCTCAAAAGATAACCATTATCTTTTGACAGCCACAAACACGCACACAGAGAAACATCACAGTCTAATTTGAATGTATACATATACATGGTGGAGAAAAAAAGAATCCTGCGATTTTACAAGACGGATGGCATAGGGAACAAAGCTGTCCCAGAATCTAGTAGTCCTTCTACAGATACTTCAAAATCTCCTCCCAGAGGGGAGTGACAGAAACAGGCCGTGGAGTGGGGGTGTGGGGTCTTTCACAATGCTTCAAGCTCTAAGCACATAGCGTTTAAAAGCAATATCCTGAATAATGGGAAGCGAGCTTCCTATAATCCTCTCCACTGTCCTCACCACTCTCTGTAGGGACTTTCTATCTGAGGCGCTGCTGCCACCAAACCAAACAGGGATGCAGTTTGTTAAAATGCTCTCAATCCTGCCTCTGTAAAAAGTGGCCAGGACAGAAGGAGAAAGATGTGCTCTCCTCATCCCACGCAGGAAATGCAAACACTGGTTTGCTCTCTTTTCTAAATATAACATATGAAGAGACCAAAGTCAGATTGTTAGTTATCTGCACCCCCAGATACTTAATACTATTGAACCACCTCCATAGCTGCACCCTTGATCCAAAGCAGAGTAATGATCTTCCCTTATCTGGGCTCCAGAAGGGTATCCTGCAGGGCAGAGACATCCGTAGTCCTCAACAGTCACCTGGCGATCTATCTCAGGGTAGCTTTCTTGAACGATCGACAGTTGCACATTCACACCAACCCTTCATATTTTGGCACAATCGCAAGGCTCCTAGGATATTGTCTCCGGAGCATGTGCCATTAGTCAGCAGGCCGGCTTAAGGAGGGGGAGAAGCACAACAGCTATGAATCAGTCACCATCGGTGGTGGAGGCTGTAACGAAAGCCGGGAGAAGCGAGAGAGATGAATGGCGCTAAAGGCAGAGAAGGCAGCAGTGAGTAAAACTTGTCATTTTGAAAGTCATTAGTGTCTGTGAAATAATGTTAATCTCTTTAACACGAATACATTTTGTTCGCCTTGCGCCCTTATTGAATATTTCCTTCCGTCGGTGATCCTTGGCTGCTTTCTAGCAGATACTGTTCATTAAAAGGAAAGAAAGAAAGAAATTGCTGCACAAACATTTAAGCAGCCAGTTTTACTTGATCATGGCTGGAGTTCTCTTTTAAGGTGCATCCAGGCATTGGCTGCCCTTGTTGCTAGGTCTGAAGATCTGGAAGCGAAGCCAATATATGGTTGAACAGAAACCTGGATTCCTGGCACATGGAGCCATTGTTGCTCTTCCTGCTGGACTCCTTTGAACCCATTTCCAGCTGCAGTTTTTCCGCCTACTAATTTATCAATTATTTTTGTACTCTAAGATAAATTTGTCAGGCTCCAGAAACCAAAAAAAGGGACATAGTGATTCTTCCAAGCAGATTTCTTTATTGTTCTTCACCCGTAGACAGAATCTTGCCAAATAGAGCATGCTAACACCACCATAAACACCATAAGGAGCCGAGGTGGCGCAGCTGTTAGAGTGGGGTACTGCAGGCCACTTTAGCTGACTGTGATCCGCAGGTCAGCGGTTCAAATCTCACCGGCTCAAGGTTGACTCATCCTTCCATCCGTCCGAGGTAGGTAAAATGAGGATCCAGATTGTTGGGGGCAATATAAAAATATACATTGCTTACTGGTGTAAACCGCTTAGAGAGTGCTTGCACTGTGAGGTGGTATATAAATCTCACTAACTAACTAACTAACTAACTAACTAACTAAATAAATAAATAAATAAATAAATAAATAAATAAATAAATAAATAAATAAATAAATAAATAAATGCATATACTCTGGGAACTTTTAAGGAGGAACCGTCTTCACCCTCTTTCTCTCACAGAAACTATCTGAACTGTATTCTTTATTGATTTATTTGTTGTTCCCTCACCTAGAGACAGAGATCTTGCCAAACTAAAGCAGATTATATGCACCATTAAATATATATACTCTGGGAACCATTGAGGAGGAGCTGTCTTCACCCTCTTTCTCTCACACAAACGATCTAAATGTCGTTGTTCCTTGCTCCTCTGGAGTGCACCCCCTCCCTCCTGGGAATCCAGACCACATTCCATCACAACAATGCCAAACACATTGCCTTCCTCAGTATAGTTTGAGTTTCCAGCGAGAAACTACAGTTAATGTTCCAGGTGTCTGGTATTGCGCAACAGTTGTTGGCTTATTTTGATTACAATGCCAGTCATTTTTTATGAAAATGTCGAATGCCCTTCCTTCCTTCCTTCCTTCCTTCCTTCCTTCCTTCCTTCCTTCCTTCCTCCCTCCCTCCCTCCCTCCCTCCCTCCCTCTCTCCCTCCCTCCCTCCCTCTCATTTCCATCTCCTGCCTTCCTTCCTTCCTTCTTTCCATCTCCTTCCTTCCTTCCCTCCCTTCCCCTTCATTAGTGTCCTTAACTCCTTGCAAGTAGCTTGAAGTGCTCGGAAGGACCATGAGGTTCTAGGTCTTCTTCTCCCTAAGGAAGAGGAAAATGCTAGGACCAGTGAATGTCTGAATTGGGCTCTTCTGTGTCCATAACTCTCCTTGACGGGGGATAACCGTTCTCCACAAATCACCGCTCTTCCCCTATGCCAGTGGCTCTGTTGAGACCTTTGATAGGGTTGCATATTTCCTAATTACTGTATAAACACCAACTAATTAAATGTATATAACGTGCCCCAAAATATGTTAAAGGAGAACGGCATCAGAATACGAATTAGTTATCGTTGCTTGATCCCAGGGTAAACTCTGCCTGGAATCTCTTAATTATTCTCCCAAGCATGGTGGGCTCCAAGGCCAAGAGATCTTAACAGCTGCTCTAAAGAAGCTCTAGAGCTCTACCTGGAAGGAGGAAGTGATGGAGAAGTGATTGGATCTGGTCCCTTTTCTACTCCCTGGGATCTGGAGGGATGGAGCCGCAGGCAACAGAGCTACCGGGTGGGGAGGCGAGACGCGGGCTCCCTTCCTACGCTCGTCTGTTCCTCCGCTCAGATCTTATCTTTCCTTGATAATAAGGATAATCAAATCTGCATTTCCTTTTGGAATTTTCATTAAAATTGCAGGACCAGTGATTACACAGCTGCTTAATTTAAATCAGCGGGGATTTTGAAACATGCTCAGATATTTTTAAATACCGCTCTCACTTCCTTGTTTACAGTGTTATGATTAAGTGGAATTCTCTGTAGTTGTTTTCAAGCATTACCCCTTAAAAAAAAAAGATTCTTGCAGTTCCCCTTAAATAAACTTTTTTTTTATTTAACAGATTAACAAAGTTGGAAGGGACCTTGTAGGTCATCTAGTCCAACCCCCTGCCCAAACAGAGACACTACACCATTTCTAACGGATGGCAGTCTCTTCTTGAAAGCTTTTTCAATTACGATTTTCTGGGAAGGGGAGGAGAGCAGTAGATACAGGTATCTACTGCTCTACTTGCAATACAGGTAACCCTCGACTTACAACAGTTTCATTTAGTGACCGTTCGAAGTTACGACAGCACAGAAAAAAGTGACGTGTCCGTTTTTCACACTTAAGAACCATTGCAGCATCCCCACGATCACGTGATCCAAAATACAGATGCTTGGCCACCGGCTCCTATTTATGACGGTTGCAGTGTCCCGGGGTCACGTGATATGCTTTTGCGACCTTCTGACAAACAAAGTCAATGAGGAAGCCAGATTCACTTAACAACCAGCTGACTGACTAATCAGCTGCAGCGATTCACTTAACAACTGTGGCAAGAAAGGTCATAAAATGGGGCAAAACTCACTTAACAACATAAATTTTGGGCTCAGTTGTGGTCGTAAGTCGAGGACTACCTGTGATCATTTTGGGTGATGGCTTACCTGCGAGTTTCGGTAGGAAATTCAGCCACGTTTCTCTGGTTCTTAACAAAGCCATTCCTCTGCATCGGGTTTGGTCCCTTCTTAAAGCCTACTGTAAATCATTATTTTTTTTTAAAGAGATAATATTTTAAAAGGAACTAGAGCACTTCTGAAGAGAGTTGCGTCTGAACAACCCACAAGCTTGTGGAGGTGGATTGTGAGAGAGTTGTGCAGCCTTGGTGTGGTTGTGTGGACAGTGTGGATCAACTCGCAGAGAAGCAAGTTCTCTGCTAATTTGTACTATCTGGGCGAACGCAATTACGATGGGGTGATTTGCAGTTCGAGAGGCAAAAGGATTTTTTGCATTAATGCAGTTGGGATTAGAACTTTAAGGCCTCTCTGAGATTCCCTAGAATAAACCCGTAATAGGTTATTTCCCATCTTTCTCCTGTAATCAAAGACTAATCCTCTCCGTATAATTGAAATGTTTCCAGTATTCTATTAGTATAATATTAATATATCCCAGTAAAACTTCACTGTAATCTCCACCTTCCTTCCCTCTTTCTCTCTATCATGGATTAGTTATAGATCTCATCCAATCAAGAACCCTAATTCCTGAATCGGACAGATTAACAAAAAAAACAAATTTATGTATCCAAACTGATTTGGTTGTTGTGACCAAGAATCAGTGAGCCCCAAACGCAAGGACTGTGCCCCAAATAGCGGCTATAACCCTTAATACAGATAGGTCCGAACTTACAACTGGTTGCTGCAACTGTTGTAAATACATGCCAATAGCCAAGTGCCCAAATTTTGATCACATGACCACGGGGATGCTTCCATGATCATAAGTACAAGGACTGGTTGCAAGTCAATGCCGTTGTAACCTTGAACGGTTGCTAAGCCGCCCAGAATCCTTCGGGAGTTGGGCAGCATAGAAATACAATAAATTAAATTAAATTAAATGAATAGAAGTAGCATTTAGACTTATGTGCCATCCCATAGCGCACTCGGGTGGTTTACAGGGTCAATATAACTTGAATCATCATCATCTTCTTTTAACGACCCCATAAGAGCTGAAGTGGTGCAGTGGTTAAATGCTGCGACTGCAGGCTGACTGCTAGTTCAGCAGTTCAGCTGTTCAAATCTCACTAGGCTCTAGGTTGACTCAGCCTTCCATCCTTCTGAGGTCGGTAAAATGAGGACCCAGATTGTTGGGGGCAATATGCTGAACTCTGTAAACCGCTTAGAGAGGGCTGTAAAGCACTATGAAGCGGTATATAAGTAAAGTGCTATTGCTATTGCTATAATCACTTGCGGGGTGGAGTCTGGGCAACTGAATGGAGCGGAGTGATTACTGGCCAGATGCCCTTCCTGTCGCCAATGCGGAGTTATATTCAGCAGATATATTCTCATCGTGCCCAGAGAAAGAAATATCTGCCTCTTACCTAGGATCGAACTCACAGCCTCCTGATTGTGAGGTGAGAGCTCCACCTCTAGGCCACCGCACCACTCGTCAGCATTACTTCTATATTGACCCCAAAACCTGAGTCCTCATTTTACTGACCTCAGAAGGATAGAAGGTGAGTCAACCCCATCAGGATCGAACTCCAGGCAGTGGGCAGAGTTTCCCTGCAATGCTGCACTTTAACCACTGCACCACTGGGGTTCCTAAATAGTTGTAAATTGAGGACTACCTGCATTTATGTATTATTATTCTTTTGTTTTGTCATAAATCAGCCATACGTGGCAGACTAGATATGGCATACGACTGAGTAGACAATGACACCAAGAATTGATTGAGTCTCTTCATTTGGTTTCTGGTAGCTAGCCACTCTGCCACCTGTAGCAAAGAATAATCCTTTGAACGAAAGTGAATTTTTAAAAAAATACTTAATCTGCTTTAATTCCTGCTTCTCCCTCCCTCCCACCATTCTCTTCAGTCTTATCATTTAGAAAGGGTTTTTTTTTCCCCCTTTTCTTGGAATGGGTGGAGGAAGATCCAGCTGTTGTCACCATTTCTGTTCCTCCACCTGGGACCAAATGAAGAATTCATTACATTTCAAATGAGAGCCTAGTTTGCTGCATACATTAGCATGTTTTAATCATCTTGCCACGATTCCTTCCCCTCCCCCCTAAAAAAGGGGGGGGGGATTGGAAGAAAAATGAAGATTTAAAACTCTTGTCTTGCCGAAAGCAGACAAATTGGCTCCAAAATGACTCAGTCAATAAAAGATGAGCTCTGAAAAAGCTTCTTCTCTGCTGAAAGTATTCGGGGAAGGAATTAGGTTTTTCTAAGCCCACTGTCAAAAATTAATAATACATACAGCATGTAAAATGGTTTAGCCCCCTACAGCCTTATACAAATATATCTTTCACTTGTAAATGTGACATGACTACCAGGATTCTTCATCCTTTATCCCAAGGGGATGTTACGTGTCGATGTGTGTAATAAACCTCTAGATAATTAGAAAGTGTGCTCCTACTTCGAACGAGAAGGACAAACAGCAACAAGATGGATAGACATGGTTGCAGTAGGGACGGGTACATTGTTGGCAGAGCTGGACTAAGGGCTGATCATCATGGCGAGAAGCTGTCTATGAGGTCGCTAACAGTAACGATGATTCGATGGCATGTAATCAATCAATTAGTCCTATTTAGCAAATCGCGATTTAGCCAAAGCTGTCGGAGGATCTCACAATCCATATTCTTTCAATTAATCAAATTTTTTAATGGCGTCACAGCTGAGAGAAGACATGTGGTTTTTTTAATCTTCTCTTGCTGTAAAATATCTAGAAAACTGCATCGAGACAGTTTTAAAATACTAAAAAGAGTTGAAATGTTGTTTCGTAGCCTTCATGTTCCAACTAGGTGTCCGATGCGTATTCTTAAAATGTGACATCTTGTTGTTTTCCCTTTCCAACTTCAATTTCTGTTGGGTTGGAAGATACATGGGGGATAGATGTTCTTCTGGAGGCAACTCATTCTACTGAAAGTGTCCTGTTTTCCAAATGTTCATCAGACATGGTCTTCAGTCTGTGGTCTTCAGTTATAGTCTTCCGTCTGTGGTCTTCAGGCGTCAGTCTCTGGTCTTCAGGCATCAGTCTCTGGTCTTCAGTCTTCAGTTATGATCTTCAGTCTTCTGTCTCTGATCTGTGGTCTTCAGTCCTCAGTCTCTGGTCTTCATTCTTCAGTTTGTGGTCTTCAATCCTCAGTCTCTGGTCTTCATTCTTCAGTTTGTGGTCTTCAGTCTGTGGTCTTTCATTCCATGATGACGAAGGCTATCAACATTATTCAATCCACAGTCACAAGGTTTAGGCACTTGGAGTTCTCTGCTGCCTCTCATTCATCCATCCTTAACATCTCAGAAGAAAAGCTGTGTTCACAGTCTTGGCTGTCTCTTTGTTGTTCAAAGAACAGAGCAAGCCAGAAGCCAACCATTCTGGGCAGTTAACAAATCTGCTAATGCTGCTTTTGCTGAAAGATGTGATTGAAGAGAATCAACTTTTCATTGTTGATTCAAACAAATGCATATCTTCTGCCAGCCCAGTATCCTCTCTTAAGTTTGTTCCTTGATCTTTCTGTGATTAAAAAAAACCCTACATTTTCCCCCATGCGGCATGGGGTAAATCAAGGACCACATCTTTCACCTGTGAAAAGCATACCTAGATTGGCTTCCTTTTCCACATTCCGGTTTCTTGGGAAATTGTCATCTTCCATCTCAACCACACGTGGCTAGTCAATTCCAGTGCGTGGGCCTGAGGGGATTCCTTCCTTGCCCCGTGGCATTTGTGGTATTTGACATGGCCTCCTTGTGCCCACCCAGGTCATTTGTTCATTGCTTGATGTAAACCAGCATTCTGCTTCAGTTCAACCACGAAAGGGCTCCTGAGAAGACTGACAAATATCATTAATAATGATTCATGGCACAGGAGAAAGGGGACTTAGAAAAGGAGGATGCGAAAGCAGAATTCAAACACTTGTTTTTGTTTGCGAGGGGAAATTGCAAGGATTCCCTAGGTCCTTTTCTTTCTAACATTTGACCTCATGAGCAGGAGAAATTTGAGTTGAAGAGTTGAAGAAAGTTCTTTGTTCCTTCCCTTCATCCACATTGCCAACATCTTCACACAAAGCTGCTGCATGAATGGATTTGGAGATCCAGGTTCCAACACCGGCAAGGTGAAAATTGTCTTAATTTGATTTGAATAGTGTTCTTGGAACACTGAACCCGGCTTTGGGAATGGACAATACATCAGATGGAAGGTAGGATACCCAAGGTCCACCCTCAAAGGTTGAAAAGGCTGTGAATTCCGCTAGCCTTGCACAGGAATGAGCGCCTTGATTATCTTCTTCCTTAAGGGTCAGACCGCTCGTTTGGGGAATCTCATTCAACCCACCGATATTTTTACAGGACTCCTTTTCCTGTAGATCCTCTGGGTGAATCGCTTGTGAGGGGCATTTTTCTCAGGTGCAAAAAAACAGGAACACTTGCTGAGTTCGAAGCACAAAAGAGTTTATTATTGCTACCTATATGTGAGAATCCGGTCAACTAATAGCCAGCACTAAACTGGAGCTAGATAACAGTCAACGGAAGTCATGGAGGGCTGCAGTTGGGTCTCTTGTGGCTGCGCAATGATTCCAAACTGATGACACATTTAACTCCACCTTCCAGCTCAGCCTACTCATCTCCTACAATTTTCTTTCCTAACTCAGCATCAGAAGCCTTTTGGGAGGAGGTGTTGGGATCTTTCAAACTTCCTTGAGTACTGGTACTGCAACATCTATTTTCAAGGCAAGATCAGCCTTGGGCAATAAATTCTGTTGATGATAGATAGATGGATGGATGGATGGATGGATGGATGGATGGATGGATGGATGGATGGATGGATGGATAGATACAGTAGATGATAGATAGATAGATAGATAGATAGATAGATAGATAGATAGATAGATAGATAGATAGATAGATAGATAGATAGATAGATAGATAGATAGATAGATAGATAGATAGATGATAGACAGTCAGACATGGGTGGGTGGATGGATGGATGGATGGATGGATGGATATAGAGAGATAGATAAATGATTAATCCTTTGTGGCAATTCATTTGGCTTAAATAAATATTCCTGTTATCCAAAATTCAGTTATCAGCAGAATAATATCTGTGTTAAGAGATGGACCACCACTTGCTAGACAAGAAAGGAAGCAAATACTAGAAGGAAACGTAACTTTATTTACGTTTCCTCCATTTCTAGGTACAAACTCAACTGAAAAAACGCTTCCCCAGTAAAACAAGGTTGCTTCTGGCTGTGTCACGGCTCTGTGTGTCCAACCAGACTAGATCATCCCATGCCTGACTTGATTAATCTATCAATTAAAAGAGCCAAAGCTTGCTATCTAGAGCCGTAAATTAAACCAGACTCCACATGATAGCTATTAAAGGATACTTCTCAAAATTCCCAGCCTGAAACTGCAATTCATCTTCTCATCCCACATTCTGCCCACAAGATAGTTGTTGCAAGGATTCCCCCCCCCCCTCTTTTTCTACAGCTATCTGTAGGTGGTGGCTGGTTTGTAGCTTAATTTGTCTATTTTCCCCGCAAGAGTTGTGGGGGGGGCAAGCAAATCTCATCAATACTACATCTCTTTCCTCCCCAGCCTGGATCCTGGGGTGTCATCAAATGGTAATTTCCTTGGTAGATAATTGTACTTTTTCAGATCGTGTTTATGAAAGGTGACAAACAGATTGCTCGAAAGAGATGTTAATAACATGGAAATGTCTCCTGCTTGAAAGTCGGCACAGAAATTATCTAATGCGTCTCTTGAAAGCCAGCCTTGCCTCTGCGGTTAGATGTAAGGAGCGAATCTTCTCATTTGCATATAATTTCAGGTCTGGTGTGTCATCTTTTGTGCAAAGCACGCAATTTCTTCTGCCACAGTGGAGCTTCTAGCCTTGTCCAAGGGTTTTGTCTCCGCGTGTTCTCCACCGAGTAGAAGAGGTGGATCTTTCTGTGTTTGGAGCTGGGAAACTGGATGGATCCAATGTAGTTATTGGGCACAAGTTCATCAAAGAGGAGAGTCAACTTATTCTCCAAAGCACCAGAGGGCAAGATGGAAACTAATCAGGGAGAGAAGCAACCTGGAAGTAAGGAGAAACTTCCTAACAGTCCTACTCCCTGGGGACTAAAAATTTAAGGTTACATCTATCACATTTCATTCTTATCTTAATTTACACATTAATTTTACTTTTCTTTTCGAGCCAATCACACCATCTATCCCAAATTTTATAGTACCCTGTTTCCTCGCTTTCTCTTAATTCCATAGTTAGTTTGCTTATTTCAGCGTATTCTAGCACCTTTTTCACCTATCCTGGCAAATAGATAGGGAAGAAATTGAAGTAGTGACACATTTTATTTTCCTGGGCTCCAAGATCACCGCAGATGGGAACTGCAGCCAAGAAATTAAAAGACGCTTGCTCCTGGGGAGGAAAGCTATGGCAAATCTAGACAGCATACTAAAAAGCAGAGACATCACCTTGCCAACAAAAGTGTGTATAGTGAAGGCTATTGTTTTCCCAGTTGCAATGTATGGCTGTGAAAGTTGGACCATAAGAAAGGCTGAGCGCCAAAGAATGGAGGCCTTTGAACTATGGTGCTGGAGAAGACTCCTGCGAGTCCCTTGGACTGCAAGGCGATCCAACCGGTCAGTCCTAGAGGAGATCAACCCTGACTGCTCTTTAGAAGGCCAGATCCTGAAGATGAAACTCAAATACTTTGGCCACCTAATGAGAAGGAAGGACTCACTGGAGAAGAGCCTAATGCTGGGAACGATTGAGGGCAAAAGAAGAAGGGGACGGCAGAGAATGAGGTGGCTGGATGGAGTCACTGAAGCAGTCAGATTGATCTTAAATGGACTCCGAGGGATGGTAGAGGACAGGAAGGCCTGGAGGAACGTCCATGGGGTCGCGATGGGTCGGACACGACTTCACAACTAACAACAACAATATTCCCCATTTAATCGGAACCCCATTAGAGTCTGCTAATCTGCTTCGGAATGGTCCGGTGCTCTTCAGACTTCTAAATAAAGACCCTTCCTCACACCCTCAAGGCCTCCAATTACCAAATGCAATTTCTAAACAGCTTGTCTTGGTGCACGTGTTTGAGAGTTAATTTAAAAGGCACTTTAACTGTATATCCACAGTGAGTCACAGCAGAAAACTCCAATTTGCCGTTCTCGCATTGTTTGCTGGGTTTTTTTAAATAAAATATGAGCGGAGTTTTTCTTTTAAAAAGAAATTGTTGAAGATGAATGGCTATTTTGCTTACCACTCCGATGCCCCGTCTTTTGAGAGTTTACCTGAATTTCTAGCCCTGTCTCCTAGCAATTGCTTTTCCTATTGATGGCTAAAAAAAACCAGGGTGTATACCAGGGATAAAATGCGTCTACACAAAACAGTTGCCTGAATTTCTTCTCTTCTCTTCTCTTTTTCTTTATTTTTTTTCCTTTCCACACAATATGTCTACGACGATAACATTGGAAAACCTCAGAAGCTTCAGAAAGCACACCGGTGACAATAAAATACACAATTGCATTAAATGCACATTATTAAATGCACTTCATTCCCTATGCCCAAAGGGTTTTGCTAAGAAACAAAACAATGTGAATGTGTGTATGTTTGGGAGGAGTTGTGATTATAACCAACAATCTTCTACTCACAATTTGTGGACCTTACAGCTTGTTTTGTGTCATACATCAGCTCAAAATCCACCTACTTTGGTTTAATCTGGTGGCATTGAAGTTCCCAAATAATTTATTTTGCTTATTTAAATTCCTCAATTAACAACACTTCAGGAGATAGGCTCAAGATACAGAAGGATCTTGACAGACTTGAACATTGGGCGCTATCTAACAAAATGAAATTCAATGGTGAAAAAAGTAAGGTTCTACATTTAGGCAAGAAAAACAAAATGCACAGGTACAGTATATGTGGTACCTTGCTCAACAGTAGTAACTGTGAGAGGGATCTTGGAGTCCCAGTGGACAACCATTTAAATAGGAGCCAGCAGTGTGCAGCAGCTGCCAAAAATGCCAACACAGTTCTAGGCTGCATAAACAGAGGGATAGAATTAAGATCACGCGAAGTGTTAATATCACTTTATAATGCCTTGATAAAGCCACACTTGGAATACTGCATTCAGTTTTGATTGCCACAATGTAAAAAAGATATTGAGACTCTGGAAAGAGTGCAGAGAAGAGCAACAAAGATGATTAGGGGACTGGAGGCTAAAACATATGAAGAACGGTTGCAGGAACTGGGTATGTCTAGTTTAATGAAAAGAAAGACTAGGGGAGACATGATAGCAGTGTTCCAATATCTCAGGGGCTGCCACAAAGAAGAGGGAGTCAAACTATTCTCCAAAGCACCTGAGAACAAGAAGCAATGGGTGGAAACTAATCAAGGAGAGAAGCAACCTAGAACTAAGGAGAAATTTCCTGACAGTGAGAACAATCAGTGGAACAACTTGCCACCAGGAGTTGTGAATGCTCCAACACTGGAAGTTTTTAAGAAGATGTTGGATAACCATTTGTCTGAAGTGATGTAGGGTTTCCTGCCTAAGCAGGGGGTTGGACTAGAAGACCTCCAAGGTCCCTTCCAACTGTGTTATTCTATTCTATTCTAACAATGAGAGTATGGTGAGGCTCACACATGGAGTTAAGTCACAATGTGCTTGTAAACTGGTCTCTTTGGAAACCCTGGTGTAGTCCAGTAAACCTTGATTAACATAATCGGTAGCTTCAGATGCTTGCAATCCTGGTCAGTGTGATAATTTGGATTCCAAACATCATTAAGCAGGGCGGATTCTGTTTGTTTTTTCATTCGTTTAACTGTTACACAGAAGAGGAAATAAAAATCCTCATAGATTTATTGCAGCGTAAGCTTCTGTGATCAGTGGTTCAATGGGATCTTCCGTGCAGAAGTTTAAGATACCAAACTAATTCCATATGGATCCCTTCCTACAAAATCTGTGTTTCTTAACCTTGGGAAGATGAAGTGGTGTGGACTTCAACTCCCAGAATTCCCAGACAGTGTTTCTCAAACTTGGCCACTTGAAAATGTGCGGACATCAGGTTGAAATTATGCATCTTCAAGTGGCCAAGGTTGAGAAAACATTGTCCAGGACATACGTTGAAACTGTCGGTTGGGCCACGATATCTTTATTCTAGTTCAGTGATGGCGAACCGTTTTTGGCTCAGGTGCCAAAAGGGTGTGCACGCATGCGACAGCGCATGCGTGGCCACACCCATAATGCAATGCTCTCCCCTCCGCGCATGATCACAAGCCCCGCGCTCCCCCCCCCGTGCGCGCATGCGCACAGGTTTCACTGAAGCCTCCGAACTTCCGGTTGGCCCGTTTTTCGCCATCCTGAATGCTGGGGAGAGCAAAAACGGCCAAAAAGAAGGCCGAAAATGAGCTGCCAGAGTGCACATGCACCCTGGAGCTGACATAGGGCAATGCCTCGCGTGCCCTGAGATATGGCTCCGCGTGCCACCTATGGCATGCGTGCCACCGGTTCGCCATCACAGTTCTAGCTCAATAACCTTCATTGCCCTATGAAGACAGTTAACAGATAAACAAAGTTGGAAGGGACCTTGCAGGTCATCTAGTCCAACCCCCTGCCCAAGCAGGAGACCCTACATCTGCCTCTACCTAGGATCAAACTCACAACCTCCTGATTGTGAGGCAAGAGCTCCACCTCTAGGCCACAGCAGCTGGACCAAAGACAAGGCTTGGGTTTTATCTGCAAAGGGCACAATTCTTGGTAGAATTGTGCACCAAATAGGGCACCAAAACTGATCTTGCCCTGGGACCTTATTTACAATATCTCTGGGCCTGGAGAAATTCACCTGCTTTTTTGCCTCCTCTTAATAAACTCCAAAGCATCTGAGACCAGCCAGTCTGTTTCCAATGATAAATTTCACAATTAGATCTTTCCTGCCCAACTTTGCCAACGTTTTCTAATAAAATCCCATTAATATTTAATGCGCAATTATTAAATATTTAAAAATTTAAAAGTGAAATAGTTTTTTTTTTAAAGCGTGCGTGTGATGAATAATTTACGGGCTGCAAATGAGCTTACGCAGGGGAGGGGTTTGTGGTGGGGGGCTGCTCTGCAACCTGTCTTTTCCAGCTGCCTAAATGAGGTTGCCCAGCGGCAGCTTCTCAGTTGGGTAGAGTGGTGACAGGATCATTCCCGGGCTGTCATGGCATGTGAGAATGGCCGTGGGAGACAGAGAAGAGATTTTGCCTACCGGAAGGGTTAGATAGCAATAGCACTTAGACTTATATACCACTTCACGATGCTTTACAGCCCTCTCTAAGTAGTTTAGAGAGTCGGCCTCTTGCCCCCAACAATCTGGGTCCTCATTTTACCGACCTTTGAAGGATGGAAGGCTGAGTCAACCTTGAGCCAGTCAAGATCGAACTGCTGGAATGAGTAGTGAGTTAACCCTGCAATACAGCATTCTAACCACTGTGCCACCATGGCTCATACAAATAAGAGAGGGCATAGCCCAAAGCTGCGCAACAGGCGGGGAAAGAAACTCAGAGAGGAACCTCTCTAACTTCTCAGCCTGTAAAACAAGATGGCGAGAGATTCACACTTTTCAGACTTGTGAGGTTCTGTTAATGTAGATATAGCTGAATTTGCTCATTTAGTTGTATTTACTATCTGGTCTGCTTGAGAGGCTACCACAGGCCTCACCGTCAATGTGGATGCATTCTCTTGTTTGTCTGGTCATGTAAGAAGGAGAAGCAATAGCCCTTAGACTTACAGTATATACCGCATCACAGTGCTTTACAGCCCTCTCTAAATGATTTACAGAGTCAGCCTATTGCTCCCAACAATCTGGGTCTTCCTTTTATCAACCTTGGAAGGTTGGAAGGCTGAGTCAACCTTGAGCCGGTCAGAATCGAACTGCTGACAGTCGGCAGAATTAGCCTGCAATACTGCATTCTAACCACTGCGCCACCGCGGCGCTTGGAAAGGACTGAAAAGACAGAGAGACATGGCTGAAAACTGAGATACAAGAAGATCCCTCTCTTTCCCACTTCCTTGTCCCACACCAAGGCAGGATGACTTCTCCTTCAATTTTGTCCTCTCCCAAAGTCCCCTCGCTCTCACCCCCTGTTATTCTTGCTGCTTGGCTTCGTAATTCTGCCTCCTCGCTGATCTGTCGGCTTTCTTCTGCCTAAGCAGTATTGCCTTTAAAAAATGGTTTTCATAAAGCGGGCTCCGGGAAGAGAAGTAGAACATGACAAATATTCCAATAAAGAGGGAGCAGATACCCCCAGATCTGGGACTCCAGTGAGGAGGTCAGAGGGCTCTCCAAAAGTACGCCCAGAGGAGCCGTTGAGCACGGAAAGCAAACTCTTCAGTTCCAGCCAAAGGAAGAAATGGACTTTTGGGGGCAGACGTGAATGGTTGACAATTACACGGGTCCTTAACTTGGAAATGACGACGCGGAAACCGAAGGAGTTAAAACCAGGATCAGAGAAGGCCAGCTGGTTTCTCGGAGGGTTTCTCAGGAGAGTTGACCCCCCAAGATTAAGGAACATTGCCTTCTGCAGAGCTCCTTCCCCCTGCTGACGCAGGGAAGCAGTGTTTGTTTTCCTCTGCACATCTGCAGTTGTGACACCTTGCTATTCACCATGGAAGCCGCTCCATTAGTCTCAGCCATTATGCAAATAGAGAAGGCCAGGCTGACCTTTTCAATGAAGCGGGTGGCGACAGGGGAGAGGAGGGAGATAATGATGGTGGATCTGGCCCATCCTGCCCACCGTGAGAGATGGGAAATGGAAGATTGCACCGAAGAAATGTAGCATCCATGGTTTCCATTAATAGAATTCACCAAGTAATAGCAATAGCAATAGCACTTAGACTTATATACCGCTTCATAGTGCTTTCCAGCCCTCTCTAAGCGGTTTACAGAGTTCAGCCTCTTGCCCCCAACAATCTGGGTCCTCATTTTACCTCGGAAGGATGGAAGGCTGAGTCAACCTTGAGCCGGTGAGATTTGAACAGCTGAACTGCTGAACTAGCAGTAGCCTGCAGTGCTGCATTTAACCACTGCGCCACCTCGGCTCTTAACCTCAAGGTGTATAGACTCAATTGCAGTGGTGACGGGTGTCCCATTGAAAGACCTGAAGGACCTGGTTGAAGAAGATCTATTTGATGTGGTCACTAAGAATCAACTTGATGGCACATAATCAATCAATCAGAACTCTTTCCAATAGATGATCGATCAGCTGGTCTATCAGTACCCATCAATCATCAGGTAGATCTTCTCTCTTAGAAATGTTCCAGCTCTGATATGCAGTTCATTATCTGAGCCTACCTTGAGGTACACAGAGTTTGCTCATTTTGTTTTGGAGTCCAATATTCTATTGGACTAACTGGTTCTTAAGGTAAAGGTTCCCCTCGCACATATGTGCTAGTCGTTCCCGACTCTAGGGGGTGGTGCTCATCTCCGTTTCAAAGCCAAAGAGCCAGCGCTGTCCGAAGACGTCTCCATGGTCATGTGGCCGGCATGACTAAACACCAAAGGCGAAAGCTGTTACCTTCCCACCAAAGGTGGTCCCTATTTTTCTACTTGCATTTTTTTACATGCTTTCGAACTGGTAAGTTGGCAGAAGCTGGGACAAGTAACGGGAACTCACTCTATTACACGGCACTAGGGATTCGAACCGGTGAACTGCCAACCTTTTGATTGACAAGCTCAGCATCTTAGCCACTGAGCCACCGCGTCCCTCAACTGGTTCTTAGGCCTGTTATCATAATGTTAAGTGAATAGAAGGTGACATAACTTCTGCAGAGAACTTCTTTTTTACACACTTGAAGGCATACATTGGTACCTTGGTACTCAACTGCTTTGAAACTCATTGAATTTAGTACTCAGACGTATTTTGACATGAAAATTTTGTCCCGGTACTCATCATTTCTTTGATACTCAATGCACAAGGTAGAATTAGTTGGTGTTGGCTGCCTTGTGACTCACTACATTATTCCTTGGGGGGGGGGGGGGAGAAATGGTACTCATTGTTTTTGGTACCCATTGCACCTCCTGGAACCAGGGGTGGGTTCTAACTTACCTCCCGCCAGTTCGCTTCCTCCCACGCTGCCAGTGCTGAAAATTTGGCTCCTGCGCATGCGCAGAAGCCAAAAACAAGATGGCGGCGCCTATGGCACCACCGAGAGAGCTGGTTGGGGGCGTGGTCAGCCGGTGATCGCTCCCAGTTCGGCGAGCAGGGGGAAATTCCCGCTACCGGTTCTATAGAACTGGTCCAAACCAGGAGCAACCCACCTCTGCCTGGAACCAATTAACAATGAGTACCAAGATAGCACTGTAATTACTTAGGAGTAGTTGTTTTCAGACCCCAAATAAGAAAACAGTGAAATTTGGACTCTCACATTCAGAATTTTGCAACACCTCCTTCGAGAGCAGCTTCTAAATAATTCCTGTAGCCTGCTAAGAGTCTTTCTGTTCGTTTTCTTGCTTTTTTTCCCATCCTTGCAGAAATCTTTTCGGTCAGAAATTTTTTTGTACATGTGCTTGCCTGGCTGTATATTTGAGATCTACTCTCAGATTTTTAATAATAGTCGACGGTCTCTGAAGTCCGTTTCCAAAACTTTGCTTTTCCTATCTTGTCGGTCCTTCAAGCTATACACGGAGATATCTTTTAGGTTTTTCTCTTGCTGAAAGATCCAGCCTTCTTTTAAGATTATTATTTTTATTTTGGAGCGAGAAGACTCCTTGCAAGGAAAAAAGAGGGGAAAATATCCCAAAGAATGACGAAAAAGACTCTGAAATGAGTGGAAACGGATTCTTCTGCCAGACGGAGTCTTACAAAAGCGCTGATCTTCGAAAAGTGTTCGAATTTCTGCACCTGCCGTATTTCAGTGTTTTATTATTTGGAATCTGTAAACAGCTGCATATAAATAGTAGGCATTCAAATTTGCGGAAAGATGTCATGTTTAACTGTACCAGGAATGTCAGCTTCTATTTACTTAGAGATCCGCTGAAATCTGCAAATTTGACCAGGGGTGTCTAACTTTGCATACAAACTGTATGTTAAAGTCTGGGTTTGGTGTTTAAAATAGAAGACTCCCATGGGCTAGGATGCTGATCCGATTCCTCTCAAGCTTTTTCTCGTTGTTGTTTGGAGGTATGAAACTTAAGGGCAGTTGAAGAAGCTTGTGTCCGGACTAGAATATCTGGAGACAGATTGTCCTGTGGTGACCTCCAAACTGGATCATCGTTTGACCCATTTTCGGCTTTTCTGGAGATCAACAGCGTGATTACTGATTGAGACGGAAGCTTGTTCCACTGTAGGGTTTGCTAGTTAAAATTCTGCTTTGAACGCAGTGACATTTTCATTAGAAGACAGAAAAAGCTTTCCCCGTGTTTGGTCTTTCGGTTTTTTCCAAAAGAGCGTGAATTATTCACTCTGGTTCATGTAAGTGTGTGGGGCTGGATGGCTAGGATTGAACAGTTTTTGAAGGACGGGTATTTCAAAACAAAAAGTTAACGAGATAGGGACTTTTTTTAAAAAAATATTTTTTATTTTTTCTCCACAATTTCCATATATACGTTAATGCATAAACATTCTACAACATACATAATTATACATGTTTATCCAATCAATCATGATTCAATATCCTATTTTGCACCTATTTATGCTGTTATTATCAGTATGTTTTTATTCTTTTCTTTACATCCCCCTCTCTCTATCTCCACCTCCTCCATCTACTTTCTTACTCTTTCTCTCCCCCTTCCTACTTCCCTCCACTCCTCCTTTTCTCCCCTCCCTTCTAATTCCTCTTTCTCCCTCTAAACCCTTCCCTGAGTGATTCTAATCCTAATACATCTTATATTTAACAGACTGATAACATACTCCCATACATCTTTAAATTATCAGTGTCACTTCTAAACTCATTATTTTTTATATCACATCTATACTTATAACTCTTTATCCTAGGTATATACTGTTAATCTAATGCTACCTCCTCACAATCTATTTTTGTCACCTGGGCTATTCCCATTTATTTTCTATTTTCATTTCTTTTATTCATTCTGGTCTAATTTTTATGGAGATGGGGACTTTGATGTCTCAGAAAACAGGACCATCCCTTTCCCTTCACCCTAAGCCCATTTGGCCTCAAGGCCTTTCCAATCCAGCTTGGCTTGCCTAAAAACACCAGATCAAATCCAAGATGAGATCCTGGCACTAGGATCCCATAGTCGTCTGTGAAACCTAGCTTTGGAGAAGACCAGCATTTACAAGGGAGAGAGAGTTTTAGAAGCACATCAACTGCCCAACAAGGGAGGGGGAAAATCAGGTACCTTAGCTGGAATTTTTATTTTTATCTATTTAGTTTGTTGAACATGTACTTGATAACAGGTATAAGTATAAACATGGGCATGAACAAGGAATGAGTACAAATAAATGGGTACAGTGGGACAGGTAGGCACGCTGGTGCTCTTATGCACGCCCCCTTTAGAAATGGGGTGAGGTCCACGTTAGACAGTTTAAGGTTGAAGCTATGGGGGGGTTGAGGATGTAACAACGGAGTCAGGTAGAGCATTCCAGGCGTTGACCACTCTGTTGCTGAAGTCATATTTTCTGCAATCCAGTTTGGAGCGGTTTACTTTAAGTTTATATCTATTGTTTGCCCGTGTATTGTTGAGGTTGAAGCTGAAGTAGTCATTGACAGGTAGGACATTGTAGCAGACAATTTTGTGTACTATGCTTAGGTCAGACCGTAGGCGGCGTAGTTCCAGGTTGTCCATGCCCAAAATTTCGAGCCTGGTGGCAAAAGGGATTCTATTGTGAGCAGAGGAATACAGTACTCTTCTCGTGAAATACCTCTGGACCTGCTCAGTTGTATTAATGTCCGATATACAGTGTGGATTCCAGGCAGATGAGCTGTATTCAAGAATTGGTCTGGCAAAGGTTTTGTATGCCCGAGTTATCAATACAATGTTACCGGAGAAGAAGCTTCGCAAAATTAGCTTAACGACTCTTAGTGCCTTTTTGGCAAAGCTGTTACAGTGAGCTTAGATCATTTGAGATGAGTACTCCTAGGTCCTTGACAGAGTGAGGGTCGTCTACGAGGTCATATCCACTTGGTGTCTGGTTTTTGTTGCCAATGTGTAGGACAGAGCATTTATTAGTTGAGATTTGGAGTTGCCAATACCAGTCCAGTTTCTGTGGTTGTGGTTCATCTCTTCTCCTAGAGACCCTCGGAGAATCCAAAGCCCAATTCTACTCTGTTCTGCTGCTAGGAAGTACCTCTTACTCTCTCTTGGCTGTCCTTCTATCCAAAATCAGGAACAAAGAGTTTATTCGCATCCTGACTCTCAAAACAAGAAGTCTCATAACTTCACCGCACAGCCTCCTGAAGCGGATCAGAAGATTTGGTGAGCAGCTGGCGGCCCCAAAAGCCTCAAACATCATCCGTTCTGAATGATTCCAGCCATTCTTTGCTCCTTACCATCACCCACAAGAGTTCCTTTGTTCAGCTCGGAGCAAGGAGGAAAGAATTATCATTAAAATTCAGATCTCCGCTCTTTTGACGGCTGGTGAGCTTTCCTAGCCAATAGATCAACCACAAGCCCACATTAATAGACCCTGAACTTGAACGTTTGATGCCGTGTTGGTAGCCCTTGACCAACCGTGATGGATAGTCATTTCTTAGAAGATCTGAGTAAAGGATCAGACGATGCACAATCATCCCATCTTCCCTCCACAGTAGATGGGGGGTTGGGAGTCAAAAAGTCAAGCTGTGATTGACCCCTCCCCTCCCACTACTACCCCAATACCCCCTTTTCCTCCTCCTCTACACTACTGCTACCCCGCCACCCTCTTTGACATGCCTCCCTTCTCCTGTTCCTCTACTTCTCCCGTAATTTCGACACAGAAAGCACAGCATGGATTGGATTGGTTTTCACCACTTTTTCGGGAGCTCTCCGATTTCATTCCAAAGCTGGTTAGGCTTTGGTTTTTTTGTTTTGTTTTTAAGGTGCCCAAATTGCTCCTGAAATGTAAAACCCATCCTGCTTAAAGGAAGACTTTGCTTTTCGTTAACTGCGTTTGGTTAAGCAATGAACGTACTACAGAGGACTGTATTAGCATTCCTGCGTCAGCAGCAAGAGACCCACAAAAGCTTCAGGTCGCAATGCCCCCACCCCCCCCACCCCTCTCCATCGTGGGCCCTCAGCATCCTTGAAGTTCAATAGACTGACCCCCTTAAAGGAGGTTTCCTGAGTTGGAATAAAAGCCGTTGAGACTTTGGTGGGTGGCGATGGCAGCTCTTTTGCTAACGTCATCTTGCTTTTCAAATTTCCTTGGATGCTGACAAAGACAAGTAATCAGCCACCCCCGGAAACATTTGAATGGCTGCCTTTGCTGTTCCAGAAAGCAAGGTTAGGCCTTCTAGGTATTCTGTCTGCTACGGAAAAATGAGCCCTGGGTTTTTATTTCTCCTGAGAGCATCAGTTGAAAAGCGGAGAAGCCAAAGTCCGTCTCGGAGATTCTCTCCTAAAACACGTTGGTTGCTCTGTGCAATGGAAGAGGACAAAGAAGCCGACAGTACCATGCCGTTAACAAGCCATCGTGATAGGATGAGGAAAGGTTGGGTGAGATCTCACCATCTTCTTCATAGACGAAGAACCAGATGACTCAGCTCTGTTGTATGGCTAAACCATACAATGAACGGTTGAGAGAAGTGGGTATGTGTCGTCTAACAAAGAGAAGATGACAGTCTTCCAATATTTGAGGGGTTGTCACCGAGAAGAAGGGTCAACCTCTTCTTTAAAGCTCCTGAAGGCAGGACAAGAAGTAACGAGTGGAAACTTACCAAAGAGAGGTCCAACCTAGAACTAAGGAGAAACTTCCTAACAGTGAGGACAATTAACCAGCGGAATGGCTTCCCTCCAGAAGTTGTGGATGCTCCATCACTGGAGGTTTTCAAGAAGAGACTGGACAATCATTTGTCTTGAAGGGTGTAGGCAGGGTGTCCTGCTTGAGGAGTGGACTAGAAGACCTCTAAGGTCCCTTCCAAGCCTATTATTCTATATCAGTCGTTCCACAAAATGCCAAATAGTGGTTATAACTAAACTCTCTTTTCCAAGTAAAACTTTCTTACATATTTCTTCAAACTGGCCAACATTTGTTATAGGTGTCTAATATAACGTTGCAGCTTAGAATGAATTATATATTTCTCTGAAAAGAGACCAACGGTGTTTAGTTTCCCTGTCTTTGAACAGAATTTGTAGCAAGAAACAGTGGAGAATGATCTCAATACTTGGGATCTGCATTCTCAACCATCAGGTCCCTCAGCAAGATCTCTCTCATTATTGTTCCTGTTGTTGTTACATCCGTTCCAACTATGGGCCAAACCCAATGTAATACAATGATTGCAATAAAAAGATAAACCCAACTTCAATCATAAGGACAACCTTGCAGAGAGAAGCTCACCTAAACCCCAGATTCCATGCTTGAGGAACGTCAAGTCTGCAAGGACTTCCGAAATGCTAGCAGAATTCGCACTGATCTTCACACGTGGTGGGAAGAGTGTCCTGTGAAAGGGGGATGGTCCCCTCCAACCCGCACCCCCTGTTCAGCCTGTTTATCGATGCCAGGAAAGAAGAAGGGCAACTGAAATGGAGGGTGATGGGGAACAGATGTCATGGATGGCAGAATCGCTCAATCTCTTTCACGCTCGTGCTAATTTATCTCCAAGGCTAGGAAGAAGCTGGTGATTAAAAGCCCATCTAGATGTCTAAACAATGCTTGGGTGGGTGGGAGAAATGGGAGGGCAGCTTAATTCTTAAGGACGTGCTACTAAATCCCTCCTCCCATTCTTCTCCCAGCTATTCCCACCAGCTGAGTCAAGCCAACGCCTGATACTTTGGCGTTGAGAATTTGGACCGGAGAACTTGCATTGTATTCCAAAAACAAATGCACAGTTGGGTGCCTGGAATGTGCTAATACCCCTGGCAGCTTTTGTCAGTGATTAAACCCGCTTGGCACCAAAATGGGTTGTAGTTCTTTTCTCTGGTAGGCTTCTGATTTTCATCTACGGAGGCTTCGTGTTCGCTAAAGAGGGGCTAGGTCAGGGGTAGGCAAAGTTGGCTCTTCTATGACTCATGGACTTCAACTCCCAGAATTCCTGAGTTAGCATGATTGGCTCAGAAAGTCTGGGAGTTGAAGTCCATGAGTCATAGAAGAGCCAACTTTGCCTACCCCTGGGCTAGGTCAGTGATGGTGAACCTATATGGCACGCGGAGCCATAGCTGAGGGCACGCGAGGCGTTGCCCTGTGTCAGCTCCAGCGCGCATGCGCGTGCTGGCCAACTGATTTTTGGCCATTTTCGCTCTCCCCAGGCTTCAGAAAAGCCGCCTGAATCCTGGGGACGGTGAAAAACGGCCCAACGGGCCTACCGGAAGTCCGGAGGCTTCAGTGAGGTCTGTGCGCATGCACAGGGGGGGGAGCAGTGCGGGGGGGAGGTTGTGCACATGTGCAGGGGTTGTGCACATGCGGGGGGGAGGCATTGCATTATGGGTGTGGGCACGCACACGCTATCGCACGCGCACACACCCTTTTGGCACCCAAGCCAAAAAAGGTTCGCCATCACTGGGCTAGGTGAATGCAACATGGGGAGGATGTTGAGCAGAGTGGTTAATTAACTTTCTGGTTTCCATAGCTGGTGGAATGCATTGTGCTCCTTTCTCGATCTCTAGATCTTTAAATACATACAACTAGATTCCTTCCTTCCTTCCTTCCTTCCTTCCTTCCTTCCTTCCTTCCTTCCTTCCTTCCTTCCTTCCTTCCTTCCTTCCTTCCTTTCTCCTTCCCTCCCTCCCTCTCTTGCACCTTACATAAAACATGCTTCCTTCCACCACACTAACCAGCCGCTGCCCAACAGACAGTAGGAACGTATATATAGGACAGTAGGAACATATATCCAGGTGAACAACACGGGCATCTTCCCTAGATGCCCTTTGACTGCTAGGATCTGGGTGCTGTTCTCCAGCTCATCCTACAACCGGACTTTTGGACAACGCTGTCAGATCATCTTCAAGAGCAAGGTTGGGGTTGGGGGAGCACTGATGGGAAAACAGCACCTCTAGAAACCCGAAGAGAACAAGGCCTCTCCACGAGAGTGAAGCCTAACCTTTTGGGGTGTAGGTAGCTTGCGTGTCACCGATATTCCGGCGTGTTTTCCTTCCCCTTTAACTGTGTTGCCCTCTGAATTCAAATGTTAGGTCCGTGGTGCCGAGACCCGGTCTCTTGAAATTGCCGAGTGCCGTGTCACACGGAAGGAAGTGTAGTCATTGTCGTAACCAGCAACATCCCCTTGAATAAGCATGCCATATAAAAGCTAAATTGGAAAGTGCAGAACATCCCTTGAATGACTGCAGATGTTCAGCTGGAGCCACCTTTGTCTTCCTCTCCCGCAACCCGGTGGCCCGAACGGTCATGTGGCTACGGAGGGGCCGGGAGAAAAGACGTCACAACCTCCGGAAAGCAAGTTTATTATGTTTATTATGGGAATCAAAGCCTTCTGGGCTGGTGTGTTGATAAAACAAGCTGACTTAGATGGCCTCTCCGACTTGTGTTTAACTAAAGCTCTTCTCGGTAATTAATGGGGGGATAAATTGTGGCTTAATTACTCAGAAAGCACCTTGGGTGAAGGATTCATGGTAATTGTTGTGTATCCCCCCTGAAGGATTCACTCCACTGGCAGCAAACTTTCCTAACGATAAAATACTGGTTGAGTGGCAGCCAACTCAGCTGCCTTCTCTTGGCCAAAAATCTGCCAGAGAGAGAGGGATGGCATTCAGCTACGGAGTTTGCTGTTTTCTGTAGTTTGGAGAGATTTTTTTTCCCCTCTGTCCTGCTTTTCCATACAGCTTGAGTTTGTTCTGCTTTTAAGCGAGTTCCTAAGTTTGGCAATAGAATAGAATAGAATAGAATAGAATAGAATAGAATAGAATAGAATAGAATAGAATAGAATAGAATAGAATAGAATAGAATAGAATAATAGGAGAGGAAAGAAATAGAATAGAGAAAATAATAGAGAATTGAATAGAGGAGAGGAGAGAAATAGAGAGAGAAGAGAGAATAGAATAGAATAGAAAATAGAGAGGAGAGGAGAGGAGAGAAATAAAATAGAGAAAAGAGAATAGAATAGAATAGAATAGAATAGAATAGAATAGAATAGAATAGCAGGAGAGGAGAGATAGAATGGAGAAAAGAATAGAGAATTGAAGAGAGGAGAGGAGAGAAATAGAATAGAGAGAAGATAGAATAGAATAGAATAGGAGGAGAGGAGAGGAGGAGAGAAATAGAATATATAGAATAGAATAGAAAATTGAATAGAGGAGAGGAGAGATAGAATAGAGAAAAGAGAAGAGAGAATAAAATAGGATAGAAGAGAAGAGAAGAGAAAATAGAAGAGAGGAGAGAAATAGAATAGAGAAAAGAGAAGAAAGAATAGAAAACAGAACAGAAAATGTAGAACAGAACATAATAGAATAGAATACTTTATTTGGCCAAGTGTGAGATCTACTGTCAATTTACAAGTCTGGTGGCTGTTGGTGGGATTTTGGGAGGATTTCCCATGTGGTCTTCTATCTGGTTCAGGTGACATTTTTCCCTTTGTTTCCTTAAGGACTTGGTTCCTTCCCATCTACCTGCCAAAGGGATCTTTTAGGCAAGATTTCTGGATTTTGTCCACCCTGCTTATGAGTCTGCTCCATCTTTAGACAAGGCAGCTTCGTCCTGGTCTCACGCTGCCCTTCAGTCTCACCCAACCTGTGCAGCCTTAGTCCTTGGTTCGGTTTTTCCAGTGCCTTACAAAAACTCTTTGGAACAGCATTAATTTGCTTCTCTAATCTTGCTTTCTACTATCTCTGCTGATTTTTCTCATCTATGTAAGGTCCTGTGGGAACGATTCCTGACCGCGCTAAAAAAAAAAGTTGTAATCTCTTTCTGCTTCATTTCAGAATTAAAGAAGCAACTGGAAAGCGCGGAGTTGAAAAACCAGCGCTTAAAGGAGATCTTCGGAGCCAAGATTCAGGAATTTCGCAAAGTGTGTTATAAACTGACCGGCTACCATATTGATATTACGATTGAGAATCAATACCGTCTCAAGTCCATCTACGCTGAGCACAGAGAAGACTGCTTGATCTTCAAGGCAAGTTATATATTTTTTTCCTGTCACAGTTCCGAACCGGTAGCGAAGGTGAGTGAAACCCACTTCTGATACAGACATAACATTTCGGAGAAGGTGGACAAGTGTGAACATCAGCAGAATGTTCTTTGGGGTCTTGGTGGGCTTGCTCAACTGATACCGACAACCCTGTTAGACAGATGTCTCCTTAGGAGGTTAATGTTGAGATGTTCTTCAACAAAACTCTTTGGTCTACCTGACCTTTCTCTCTCTCTCTTTTTGACTGAATAGAGCAGTGTTTCTCAGCCTTGTGAACTTGAAGATGTGTGGACTTCAACTCCCAGAATTCCCCATCCAGCATGAATTCCACACAACTTCAAGTTCACAAGGTTGAGGAAAAGTAGAGTACCGTTACCTGATTCCCAAACCATAATAGCAGCAGACTTTGGACCTGCATTGTTTTGCTTTCCAAAAAATGTCCTACACTGATTAAAAACCGTTTGCATGTCCTTTTTATCATACCAACAATCCATTGATGTTAAATTTGTGGTCCAAAGCTATGACAAGATCGAATCAAAGATTAAATCACAGAAAGGGGACACCATCCTCGGAAAGTGAGTAGTCGGACCTTCGGATCAAAGATCAAGATCCTGCAACCTTTTAGCGGGATCAGAATCAGAGAAAGCAGTAATTGTGTTAGTTCTAATACGACCCACACATTCCAGAAGACCAAATCCGACCACATTTAAACCCAGAAAAAGGGCAAATCGCTGCCAGAAAATGTAGACGTTGTTGGTGGTCATGATTGAAAATCTACTTCTTTAATCAACAAATAACAACCCGTAGCATTTAAGTTGAACAGTTCATCACAATCGTGAACACCACATCTAACACCACGCTTAATCAGGTCCAAACATCAAGGGAAACGGCCAGATTTTCAGAGCCTTACACATGCTGTCACAGGGAAGTCACAACTGCTGCATCCAGCAAGGTGACACTTATAGAGGGGACACAGAATATATATGGATGACACATCTGCAGTTTTTAGTGCTGGAATCCAGCAATGTTCTTGAAACACAATGAAGGGTGTTCAACTTTTGAATGAGGATATGGGATCTCGGTTAATTCAACCTTGGAGAACCTCAGAGGAAAAATCTACAAGAGTTCTTGTAGATCAGGGGCGTCAAATTCAAGGCCTGGGAGCCGGATCCAGCCCGCGGGATAGAATAGAATAGAATAGAATAGAATAGAATAGAATAGAATAGAATAGAATAGAATAGAATAGAATAGAATAGAATAACAGAGTTGGAAGGGACCTTGGAGGTCTTCTAGTCCAACCCCCTGCTCAGGCAGGAAACCCTACATCATTTCAGACAAATGGTTATCCAACATCTTCTTAAAAACTTCCAGTGTTGGAGCATTCACAACTTCTGGAGGCAAGCTGTTCCACGGATTAATTGTTCTAACTGTCAGGAAATTTCTCCTTAGTTCTAAGTTGCTTCTCTCCTTGATTAGTTAGGATGCTTAGATCCGGCCCATGGGGCTGCCCTGGAAACAGCAAAGGACCGGCCCGCGGTGCCTCTGCCAGCATGCGACCCTCCCGAGCTCCGTTTTCGCTGGCAGAGGATTGCAGGAGGCCGACGCAGGTGAAAACAGATCTCGGAGTCACTGGCAGAGCGCTCGGGCCACCACAGGTGCCCCCGACACGAGTGGCGTTGAGCTGGCCACACCCCACCCTGGCCCCCCGAAGTCAAACACAACCCTGATATGGCCCTCAATGAAATCGAGTTTGACACCCCCGTTGTAGATGGATGTCATGTGTTATCCATGTTGAAAGATGTGCAAGGGCTATTTTGAGCTGCTCCTGGCACGCGGGCAGTATGAATCTACGTCTTTGCTGTGGCTCCCTGCCTCTTGTTTCTTCTTTTAAAAAAAACAACCCTAAAAGTGCTCTTGTAATACGTTTCAGCAGGGTTTGAGAGCCAGACAATTTTGTGCAAAGTAATATATTAGAATTATCCTTGGTTTTGGCAGATATAGTCTATTACGGTTGCTGGTTCATTAAAGGTCTTAGTTGGTTATAGATATTTCTCTTATTTATGTAAGTGACTGTAACATGGAAGCAGCTCATTGATCAATACAGTGGCTCTGCTTATTAGCTTAGATCTGAAGGATTTCATTTCCCCCATAAGCCGAGTTGGATAACTTCAGTCTTCTAAATACCGCAGTTGAAGTAAAATATGGCATTCAGCTGTAGGATTTGGCAGAGTGGTTGTGTCCTATCAAAACTCAAAATAAGTCTGTTTTGGAATGTAAATGGGCCTGAATAGGATGGTTTTACCAATAAACAAGACATTAGAGGCTATGAAGGTTGAAGGCTCAAGGTTGAAATGAAGGGTCTTTGGTTGGTTGTTTCCTTGCAGACATTTCATTATCCAAACTAGATAACATCATCAGAGCTAACAGGGAGTACAGGCAAACTTTTACCACTGATGATGTTACCTAGTTGGGTCATGAAACGTCTGCAAGAAAACCACCAAGGACCCCATAATTATTCTTCTTCTTCTTCTTCTTCTTCTTCTTCTTCTTCTTCTTCTTCTTCTTCTTCTTCTTCTTCTTCTTCTTCTTCTTCTTCTTCTTCTTCTTCTTCTTCTTCTTCTTCTTCTTCTTCTTCTTCTTCTTCTCTTTCTCCTCCTCCTCCTCCTCCTCCTCCTCTTCCCCCTTCTCTTCCTCTTCCCCTTCCCCCCTCCTCCTCCTCTTGCAAACTCTACTCCCTTCTGGCACTGATGATGTTACCTAGTTGGGTCATGAAATGTCTGCCAGAAAAAACCATCAAGCTCAGAGAGCTCCAAGGATCCTACAGTCCTCCTCTTCCTCCCCTACTCTGCAAACCCCACTCCCTTCTAGCACTGAGCACCAAGGACCCCGTATTAGAACCCATTATCTATCCTTAGCCACTTGAAGATGTGCAGACTTCAATTCCCAGAATTCCCCAGGCAGCATGCTGGAGAGCTTTAAGACATGTGGATGTTGCAACCAACCTTGAACACTGTTTACTGTTCAGGGAGTTGTCGCTGGGATCTTCGCACGCAAGAGAGGAGGACTTGTTGAAAAGTAAGGATCCACCCAACCATCTTCACTTCTTCTTGTTCTCACCAAGCTAACGCGGTTACCTGGTTTTGATCCGATGGTGATTCACTAACAATCAAGCCTCCCAAACAATCAGGAAATGGAGGTATTGTTAGAACAGGAAGGGTTGAGTGTGGGAGGCAGAAACGTTTCTCACAAGTCTGTCACTCCTTTTACAAAATAAAAATCTTTATCAGGGTCCACCCTGAGTCATTCCTAGTATAATAAACTCAATAAGCAGCCTTGGGTTTTTTTTTTATAGGAGCCCATTAAATTAACAGCTGGAGTCTACCCCGGTGTTTGATTCACATTTGTTTAAGGAGCTACTTGAAAAGGTGGTCAGTCTGAAGACAGAAAATTGAAATAATTTTTTTTATCTGGATCACGGTGCCTGGCTTTTTAAGCTGGTGGGGTGGGTGGGAGGGGGGTTGGAGCTTCAGTGTGAAACAGCATTATTTAAAGAGGACAAAATTAACAGAGCAGGAAAACATCTGTGAGACATTGACACACATTAATAATGTGCATTAACTTGCAAATTTATTGTGCAGGCCTAAAGGGATCACTTGTGAAGGCACAGCCATGGTTGGTAGCAACTCGTTTTTCTTTCTTCCTTCTAGAGTTCATTTGCCATTTCCTGATGAGGCATGCAAAAGAAGCGTGCTTATTGTTTGGCCCTCCGTTTCTCATTTCCTTCCCTGCTTGGTTGGCGCTTCGCTTACGCTTCTGAGGTTGCACAGAGAAGCCTAGCTCAACTAAACCCTGAGCAGCATCTCAGAGGGAAGATTATAGGCGGGGTGGGTGACTACAACTCCCACAAGCCATGGCAGTTAGGCCTGGAGGGAAGAGAACTTCAAAAAAAATCTGGAGGGCAAGGTGTTGTAGAGAGGATGAGGGAATAGCCTTGAGGGAGGGAGAGAAGATGTGGGGTCCTTGGTGCTCTCTGAGCTTGGGGATTTCCTTGTAGACATTTCATGACCCTAACTAGGTAACATCATCAGTGCTAAAGGGAGTGGGGTTTTCTCCCTGTTTACATACAAGTGGCTTGCCTTGTCAGTGCTGGTGGGAGTGTTCTTGGTGGGTCCTTGATTACGCTGTGGTTGGTAGTTGGTAGTTCCTTGATTGGGGTATTGTTTATTGCTTTGCTGTCAATCTCTGCTTATCTGGTTGTTGATTGCTGGTCAAGAGGTATTGTGGTCTCTCAGCTTTTTTTACTGTCTCTTTTGAATAGTATGTAGATGTTGTTTATCTATATGTGCCTGTTGATGGCCGATTCGTCTGAATTCCGGGCTTCCAGGAATTCTCTAGGGGTTTTTTTTTTTTGTCTTTGTTTTGAACTTGGCTTGGTCTAGGATGCTCACCGTCTCCCAGTTGAAAGTATGGTTGAGTCTGTCTGTGTGCTGTGCAATTAAGGAGCTTTCATCATGTCTTCTGACTGCTAGTTGGGTGTTCATGGATGTGGAGAGAAGGAAGCCAAGATAAAAACTTGAGTGTGGGATAGGGTTGTAATCTATGAAGGCATGGCTGTCTGAGGAATTCTGGGAGTTGAAGTCCATCCACCTTAAAGTTGACAAGATTGAGAGTCTATCTTCCATCCATCCATCCATCCATCTATATCTGTCTGACTGCCTGTCTCTATCATCTCTCTCTCTCTCTCTCTCGCTATCTCTCTCTCTCGCTATCTCGCTATCTAGATATTTATATCATCTATATCTATCTATCTGTCTGTCTGTATGTGTGTGTGTGTGTGTGTGTGTGTGTGTATATATATATATATATATATATATATATATATATATATATATATATATATATATATATATATATATATATATATATATATATAATGTTACACACACACAGATATATATATATCATTTTTTGCTGATAAATGAAAATAAAGGGAGACTATTATAGATCTATTTCAAGCTACTTAGCTCTCGTCAGATAGCCATACCCTTACTGGGATTTGAACCTGGGCTGCCTGCCTTATATATAATCTTGTATGTTGCCCATCTCGCCAAACACGACTTTTTTCTCCTGCTGAAACACAGAAGTCCTTCAGTACTTTTCCATTAGAAGCAATGACTAACAATCTAATAAAACATTACCTATTAAAGAATTATTTGGTGTACCTTGTCACTTATAAGGAGCAGGTTACTAAACTCCGATGGTTTTATGATGGCAGACCCTCCATAGTCTGAATGACTAATCTGTATCGTAATGGTTCTCTGGTTATTACTCTGTATTTGTTAATATGTTCCCTAAGTAGAAAGCATCCAATTTGTGGGAGTGCATATCAAAACAGAGCAGCACTTCAACCCACTGAGGTCTAATGTGTTTGTGAATTCAGAAAAATATATATATATAAAATAGTGTTCGTGATACTAATTCATGTGTTCTGGCTCTGTCTTTCATGAAGTACAGTGATCCTGAATCTATTGTGCATGAAGGTTTATCTCCTATTGACAAGTATATCTAGATATATCTTTTTTTTAAGCATATCCACGGAGGCTGAAATGAAAAACATACTGCTGTGGCCATGCTGTTAAAGTTTTTATGCATGCAGAAAACATGATTTAGTAGCTGTCAAGCCCAGGAGAGCCAGAGGTTGGGTTTGAGGATTAAAAGAGTGGCTTTGTAACAGAAAAATAAGCATGTTTTAATTACCGTAAACATCACAATTGGTGGTGATAGATGATAGTTAGTTAGTTAGTTAGTTAGATAGAGATGATAGATGATAGATAGATAGATAGATAGATAGATAGATAGATAGATAGATAGATAGATAGATAGATAGATAGATAGATAGATAGATAGATAGATAGATAGATAGATAGATAGATAGATACTGTAGTTAGATAAATATACAGGGATGGATGGATGGATGGATAGAAAGAGAGAGAGATACACACACACACACACACACACACACACACACACACACAGATGGATGGATGATAGAAAAAATAGATAGAAGATAGATAGATAGACAGATGGAAAGAGAGATACATACAGATTGATGGATGATAGATAGATAGATAGATAGATAGATAGATAGATAGATAGATAGATAGATAGATAGATAGATAGATAGATAGATAGATAGATAGATAGATAGATAGATTTTTTCAGCCAGTGTTCTCCAGATTTCTTCAGACCTCAGCTGCCAAAATTCCCAGTCCGCATGCAGTATCTACTTTTCATTCTTCGAAGGAAGTTAAATTAAATTAGAATGATAGAAAGGTAGGGAATTAAAACAGTTAAGGACAGGGCATTTTCCCCCTCCCCCCCTTGTTCTAATCCATCGTCAAGTGTGAATTTCATCCCCACCTTAATTATAAAATCAATAAAGTTCTTCCCTAATGCAAATCTCCAATGATTTGGAAAATAGATTGCACTTTAATTCTCTTTGCTGGCTTTTGTAACCGGGAATCAGCCGTTGATAAAGGAGATGGATCCAATCTCCAGGCAGAAATACGGGTAACGCTCCCAGCGTTCTTCCGAGCGCTTAATTGGGTTTCTGATTCCGTTGGAAGAAGGTCACTGGAGCCTTATGACGCTGCATTATGCCTGGGCTTATTTAGAAGTCTATCCGTTGAACATATGTGGAAGCGCAGCTTGAAATGTTCCCCTTGACGTTCCCTTCCGCTGCTCCGCATCCTATCTCTAGAACAGGGGTCAGCAACCCGCAGCTCTGGAGCCGCATGTGGCTCTTTCATCCCTCTGCTGCGGCTCCCTGTCGCCGGTCGGCTCCACAATTGATAGGGTTTTCGGTTACGAACAGGTAGAGGAAAAAGGATGCCGCACTAGGATGAGACTCTATGGTGGGGGAACTGGACTTCTGGTCGGCAGAGGAAAAAAGGACGCCGCGCTAGGAGGAGACTCTATGGTGGGGGAACTGGACTTCCGGTCGGCAGAGGGGAAAAAAGGACGCCGCGCTAGGAGGAGACTCTATGGTGGGAGAGCCGGACTTCCAGTCAGGTCCAGAATTGAATGGGAGCAGTGTTTCTCAACCTTGGCAGTTTGAAGATGTGTGGACTTCAACTCCCAGAATTCCCCAGCCAGCGTTGCTGGCTGTGGAATTCTGGGAGTTGAAGTCCACACATCTTCAAACTGCCAAGATTGAGAAACACTGAATGGGAGGCTTCTGGTTAGGACCTTTGTAGCTCTTTGAGTGTTTAAGGTTGCCGACCCCTGCTTTAGAAGAAGACCACCTTCTGACCACCCAGAAATGCAGACCTGAGCTTTATTTGTTTTTGCAAGTATCTAGGTTACATCAACCTTGGTTTGTGAGTAGCTTTAGTCTCATTTAGAACATCTAAGGAGGCCCTGCTGTGGAAAGGAAGTGGTCATCTATATGGATCAATGTCTGTGGATATTCTCAATCATTCAGGTCATGGTTGTTCCCAGAGGTGCTTTTTCGAAAGGCAACTATTTCTTTAAAAAATACCAAGAAAGTCCAGTTTCCTTTCGGAAAAGCAGATTTTGGTCACCTATGGGTCCTGTGGACAGGTACCGCTCAAATTTTTGGGGCAGTTGTCATTGCTTGGCCAGATCGGTGACCTTTGGGAGATCTGGGCCTTGTCTGATGTGCTCGTGCCAGATCTGTGACACCCGTAACCCCGTGGCTGCCTTAAAATGATCCATATGGATTGCTACATTGATAGAAAACTCATCATGGTACCTTGTCTTGGCCTAAAATCTGCAGAAAGGGTGCTGCTTTCTCCATGATGGATCTTCAGTCAGGTGCTAACCGGACATGGACTCAATCCATGTAAGCTTCCGGAATATATTTTGGAAGATTAGAAAGATGGTGCCTTGGATTTTAAGGAAGGTGATGATAAGATTGCAATGTCCCACTGGGCTGTAGGACAGAAGGAACAACGGGGCTGTCACAGAGAAGGAGTCAACCTATTCTCCAAAGCACCAGAAGGCAGGACAAGAACCAACGGATGGAAACTAATCAAGGAGAGAAGCAACCTAGAACTAAGGAGAAATTTCCTGGCAGTGAGAACAATTAACCAGTGGAACAACTTGCCTCCAGAAGTTGTGGGTGCTCCATCACGGAAGGGTTTTAAGAAGAGATTTGTCTGAAATGGTATAAGGTTTCCTGCTTGTGCAGGAGGTTGGACTAGAAGACCTCCAAAGTCCCTTCCAACTCTGTTATTCTACATTCTGGTGTTACTCCTGACCCCTTTGGGTTGTTACCAGCTGCCCAGCCTAACCAGTTGCTGGGTCTAACCCTTGAGCATCCAGAAATATTAAAAGTCCTGTTTAGAATCCCATTATCACCTAGATTTCATCTACCGGCTCAGGAAACTCAAGGTCTCCTTGCTTAATAGGTTGAGTGCCAACCCGAGAATAGCCTGAAGGCACCTTTGCCTTCTTTGACTGGAGGTAAAATAGCTCCCTTTTTAACTTTGCCAGCTGGAAACCAGGTGGAAGTTGCTCGGGGCCATTCCTCACATTATGCAGGAGGAAAACCGAGATTGGATCAAGCCGAATCTCTCCATGCCTCTTGCACCATCATCCCCACCCAGCACGCTGATATCATCCAGTTTCCCCTGTTACAGTTTTTCTCCGGTTATACGGGAACTCTGTTTGCCGGTTGGCATATTTTTGTGTGTGCAAAATTTGTGATTTGGCTGTTGTCCGGGGGAACGAGCCTGTGTCACCTTCCTGAATCCCCAGCCGATTTTCCCTAAAGAGATTTCAGTCCTGCATATTCTGTTTTGTTTTTTGGCTTCTTCTCCCTTCTTGCAATGTGGCTTCCCGTCTCATTTTTGATTGAGCACGTTCCCGGGGCCGCCGTCCCGCACCCTTGCACACACAATCAGAAATAACCGCGGAGCTCATTGGTGGAAGCGGCCAGCCATGGCGAGATTGATTAGAGATTGTGGGCCTCGATTAAGTTCTCATTCTGGTTAATTACCTGTTATTTTGTTTTTTGGGGTATTTTGTTTTCAATTTTTCCCAAGATTTGGCCTCGGCTCAGCTCCGGAAGCAAATGCCATTTGAGAAGCAGCTTAATGTCTTTCTGTCAAATGAACGCTATCAGATTTTTGTAGGAAAGGTCAACCCTGTGAATGGTTTTCTCTATGTGTGTGGTGCCTGCCTTAATCCTCTGTGGCAAACAGGACTTGGCCACCACGAATAACAGTTGGAAGGGACCTTGGAGGTCTTCTAGTCCACCCCTTGCTCAAGCAGAAAATCCTACAGCATTTCAGACAAATGACTGTCCAGTCTCTTCTTAAAAACCTCCAGTGATGGAGCACCCACAACTTCTGGTGGCCAGCCGTTCCACTGATTAATTGTCCTCACTGTTAGGAAGTTTCTCGTCAATTCCAGGTTGCTTCTCTCCTTGATTAGTTTCCATCCATGGTTTTCTTGTCCTGCCTTCTGGTGCTTTGGAAAATAAGTTGACCCCCCTCTTCTTTGGGGCACCCCTCAAATACTGGTAGACTGCTATCACGTCTCCCCTGGTCCTTCTTTTCACTAGACTAGCCAAACCCAACCGTTCTTCATACGTTTTAATCTCCAGGCCTTTAAGCATCCTCGTTGCTCTTCTCTGCATGCTTTCTAGAGGCTCAACATCTTTTTTACATCGTGGTGACCAAAACTGGATGCCGTATTCCAAGTGTGGTCTTGCCAAGGCCTTATAAACGCACCACATGATCCTGATTCTATCCCTCTATTAATGCAGCCTAGGATTTTATTTATTTGTTTTATTTTATGTATTTGTCAAACATGTATAAGATAACAGATATAAATATAAACATGATTATGAATGCAAGATAAGGATACGAATAAATGGGGACAGTAGGACAGGCACGTTGGTGCGCTTGTGCATGCCCCTTACAGACCTCTTAGGAATGGGCTGAGGTCAACAGTAGACAGTCTAAGGTTAAAGTTTTGGGGGTTTGGGGAAGTAACCACAGAGTCGGGTAGTACATTCCAGGCATTGACCACTCTGTTGCTGAAGTCGTATTTTCTGCAATCGAGTTTGGAGCGGTTTACCTTGAGTTTGTATCTATTGCGTGCTCTTGTATTATTGCGGTTGAAGCTGAAGTAGTCATTAATGGGTAGGACGTTGTGGTAGATAATTTTTGACGAAGTGAGAATTAATCTCACAGAGGCGAAATAGATCTTTCTCCCGGAATTCAAACATTTAGAAATAAAGCCGAAGTTTAAAAGTCTAATTAAAATACTTATTTTGGTACAAAAACAATAAATTCCGATTGTTTACATCTTTGCTATAAAATGCGACTTTATCAATCGAGAGCCAAGTCAAGGAGGGTAGAATGGAGATTTAGGAATGCACACATGCGTACAAGAATATTATATCACGTGGTAGGAATGTACCATTATAATAGATAGGGATGCAGCTCCCTGCATATACATACAACTGACAATAATCACACCGTGACAATTTTTGTGTACTATGCTTAAGTCAGACCGAAGGTGGCGTAGTTCTAAGTTATCTAATCCCAAAATTTCAAGCCTGGTGGCATAAGGTATTCTCGGGAGTAGGGCGGCATAGAAGAACCAAATAATAAATAAATAAAATAATAAATATTGTGAGCAGAGGAGTGGTGTATTCTTCTCGTGAAATACCTCTGGACTTGCTCAATCGTATTAATGTCCGATATACAGTTTGTATATTGCATATACAGATGTATATTTGTATGTTTGTATATTGTATATACAGATTGTGTGGGCTTTTTTTTTTGCCGGCTGAACAACGAGGAGAAACGGGAGGTCCAAGTCCCTTCTGAGAACCTTCTCACCATCCTTCCTTCCATCTCCCATTTTGCTCTAATCGTCCCAACACATTTATTCCCTTCCGTTCATTGTCTGTTTGATAGCTCAGTCTCCCAGTGGCTGTTGTACATTGTTCGTTTCCTTGCGCTATTTGGCTAAACAATTTCTTTACCTCCTGGTGGAATCTTAAGTGTTTTTTGTTTTTTTACTTTTTAAATTAGTCTGATCTGCTAAAGAATAGTTTAATCTAAAAGAAAACCCAACAGAAAGATAATCCCCAAATCCCAGTGGTCTAAGAACTAACAAAGATCTCAGTTGCGCTCTGGATTGATTCGCTCGCGGAGGCTTTTAAGCCTTTAGAAATTTCAGGTTTTCAGGAGGGAGGGTCTTTTGCGTTTGCAGTCGGAGAGCAAGGAGTTGAGGTTTTTATTTTATTTTATTTTTTAAAATATTTGCCTGGTGGGAACCTAGACTTTTTTTCTCCGTTCCTTGAAGTTGAAACAGAATAATTGTCAGATGTTTTTTCAAAGTTAACGCTCTAATTTTATGGATTTTTAAATATGTGCACGTACCATCAAGAACCAGGATGGTCTAATGGAGGGTGTGTGTGTCCAACTTTGACAACTTTAAAGACTTGTGGACTTCAACTCCCAGAATTCCCCAGCTAACATTCTGGGATTTAAAGTCCACACATCTTAAGGTTCAGAAACTCTGCTCTAAAGTCAGAGCTACGTCACAATTGTTGCTTGAAATACACAAGTCCTAGGCCGAGGGGAAAACTGGCCGTAATTTCATGCTGACTGGGGAATTCTGGGAGTTGAAGTCCTCCCCTCTTAAAGCTGCCAAGATTGAGAAACACTAAACAAGGCGATCCTTCTGGTCCCTTCCAACTCTATCATCCATGGCTGGCTGGGGAGTTCTGGGAGTTGAAGTCCATCCCTCTAAAAGCTGCCAAGATTGAGAAACACTAAACTAGAAGGTTGAGGATACCACGGGCCCTGTAGCTGAACCAAGGGAAAGGAGGTTGACAGGCAAAGAATGTGTAGTTCCAGCAATGGCCTCTGTGCCAGGAGATGTTGTTGAAGTCCACACCTATTTAGGTGGCCGAGATTGAGAAATGATGCATGATATGCAGTCCACCAGCGGCATGGCTTCAGGATGCAACCCAAGGGCAGGGGCATTTTTTGCCTGCAACCCGTGTTCCTGGCTTTTCTATCCATGCTCTTAAATGCGGCTCTTCTTGGTCCTCTTGAACAACAGAATAACACAATTGGAAGGAACCTTGGAGGTCTTCCAGTCCAACCCCCTGCTCAAGCAGGAGACCCTACACCACTTCAGACAAATGGCTGCCCAGTCTCTTCTTGAAAACCTCCAATGTTGGAGCACCCACAACTTCTGGAGGGAAGCCGTTCCACTGATTTATTGTTCTCACTGTCAGGAAATTCCTCCTTCGTTCTAGGTTGCTTCTCTCCTTGATTAATTTCCATTCATTGCTTCTTCTTCTTCTTCTACCCATAGATGTTTTGGAGAATAAGTTGGCTCCCTCTTCTTTGGGGCAGCCCCTCATATACTGCAAGACTGCAATCATGTCCCCGCTAGTCCTTCTTTTAGTTAAACTAGACATACCCAGTTCCTTCAACCGTTCTTTGTAATGTTTTAGCCTCCAGTCCCCTAATCATTTTTGTTGCGCTTCTCTTGATTTCATCCATGGCCTCTGCATAGATTCCGGCAAATCCTCAGAGAACTGCTCCGTGTGTGTGTGTGTGTGTGTGTGTGTGTGTGTGTGTGTGTGTGTGTGTGTGTGTTTGCTTTCATCCCACACGTCCATGCTCCAGTCCTTCCTCAAGTGCGCGAAGAGAGAAGGGCTTAGTCCTACCACCCCGTGTAATAGGCTGTGTTCCTGCAGCATCTTTTCTATCTCGGATGAGAAAGCGGTATCGGTGCCTCACAGCCAGCCAAACAGAATTCCTTTCCCTAGACCTCAGCACACTCTAATAAAGATTTTACGCCCCAGTGGGTTGTGTTTTTTTGGTCCGCAGCCTCGCTCGTATTTAGCTATCAAAGAGCATTAACACATCGTGCAGGTGGAACATTCGAGCAAAAGGAAGGCAGCCCCGCCAGGAATACAGAAAAACAATACCCAGGCAAGAGAAACTTAAGGCTTTAAAGAAACAAACACAAACACACAATAACACCGCACAGCTAAGGGAGGGCTTTATATAATTAGCCTTTCTGAAGATGACATTGTTGGCTTGTAAGGAGATCTGGAGACACAGTGTGTGTGTGTGTGTGTGTGTGTGTGTGTGTGTGTGTGTGTGTGTGTGTGTGTGTGTGTGTGTGTGTGTGTGTGTGTGAGAGAGAGAGAGAGAGAGAGAGAGAGAGAGAGAGAGAGAGAGGTTGATTATTGGTCTGTCTTTGGGCAAAAATAGTGATTAGAAGATTGTTCAGGTGTTTCGCGACCTTGCTGCACTCTCTTTAAAAGGCTTCGTTTCTTGGCAGAGTTTGTAGAGAAAGCCGATTTTATTCTGGGAAGCAAAGAAGCGAGGCAGAGAGAGAGATCACGCCGGCTGATTGTAATGTGCATTAAATCCACCGAGACCTATGCTTGGTATCTGATCAAAGCTGGATGATCTTGAGTGAATAGACTGTTATTTTATTTCTGCGTTCGTGGGCTGGAAATTGATTGCCCAACGAGTCCTTGTTTCTGTTTTTGCTGTACTCCAGTGCTTTTTTGGAATTCAATCAATCAATCAGAACAGAGCTGGAAGGGACTTTGGAGGTCTTCTAGTCCAACCCCCTGCTCAAAAAGGAGACCCTAGGCCATTTCAGACAAGTGGCTGTCCAGTCTCTTCTTAAAAACCTCCAGTGATGGAGCACCCAAAACTCCTGAAGGCAAACTGTTCCACTGGTCAATTGTCCTCACTGTTAGGAAGTTTCTCCTTAATTCCAGGTTGCTTCTCTCCTTGATTAGTTTCCATCCGTTGCTTCTTGTCCTGCCTTCAGGTGCTTTGGAGAATAGGTTGACCCCTTCCTCTTCTTTGTGGCATCCCCTCAAATACTGGAATGATGATGTTACATAGTTTGGGTAACGAAATGTCCGCAAGAAAACAGCCAAGCTCAGAGAGCAGCGAGGACCTCTTGGTACAAACTCTGGTATGGACAACCAACTTCTCTCTGAGTGGAATCATCATAGGAAGCCCACTCAAGCCAATGGAGTGTGATAGATGGTCTGTTGCTGTCCTTCAGAAGGAGCAAGGAATCCCCTCTCATTTCAGCAAAACATTTCATCACTTAGCAAGAGGAGATGTTCCTTTTGGGCAGCAGGATAACCAGGTTTTTGTTAAGCCCATTAAGATGATGATCCTTTGCTACTGAGAAAGAGGAAGGATTTCATGATGATCATCGCTCTGGGCTTCAGAGAGAGAAGCACAGGACGGAACTTGGAGCGAAAGAAGCACAGGACGGAACTTGGAGCGATAGATTGCAGTGTTTCTATAATCTCTGCAGAAGATGCCCGCAATACATTCTTAAACGTCCTCCTTTTAGCTTTAACCTGTTTCTTTGCAAAGTGCTAAACGTGATTTTTTTTTTCTTCCTTCCCCTGAGTCTGCAAGAAGGCAGCAACTTAAGAACAAATTTACGGGCGAAAGCAGGGAGATTGGGCCAAAGCAATCCTTCCCATGTTTTCTTCTGCAACTACATTTCCAGGTCATGGTGCCCTTCTGTATGTGTGAGGTATTTGAGAGAAGCATCTCATTAATCACCCAGATCTCCCCACGCTTTGAAGTTGTTTCAAAGGGGGAATCTTGAGTTGGCCTTTGTGGTTCTGGAGGAGGCCTTAAGCTGCGAGGTGGGTGCTTTTAAGGGTTCGATGCTCCCAAATGGTCATCGGGAACAGGCAAGATCAGGCATGAGAGGGACGGGCGCAAGAAAACGGAACAGCAAATGTTCGTGGCACATTTGCATGGAACAACAGACCCCGCCTAGGACCCAGAACAACTCTTTTCTCTGTGAGAACGGTATGGGTTCAAGGTATCCGAGGAGCCACCTCAATGGGATTGGCCTGTCCATTCACTCCAGCAGAAGAGACCTACTTCAGACACATTCTGTCAAAGTGTTTTGGGTGGTGAGGCCCAGGAGAAGAGCCTTTTATGACTGGGCATCTGTCTTCTGGAAACTTCTCCCGCCGGAAGTGGGGTCCGCCCCCCACCTTCCTGGCCTTCCCTTAACCCCTGGCTCTGCCGACTGGCCTGGGGTCCCGATGGGGGGAAGGGGCTCTATGCTGGGGGTGGCTGACAGGGTAAAGAGTAGATCTACATGTACACACATACACACACACACACACACACACACACAGAGAGAGAGAGAGAGAGAGAGAGAGAGAGATACACCCCCTGTGTTGCTTGTCTTCTTGGTTTTAGCCTCTATTTAATATCTCACTTTTCATCATTTAATATATCTTTTTATTGTTTTGTAAGCCTCCCAAAGTCGCTTGGACAAGCAAGATGGGGCGACATATAAATTTAATGAATGAATGAATGAATGAATGAATGAATGAATGAATGAATGAATGAATGAATAAATAAATAAATAAATAAATAAATAAATAAATAAAGCGAGGGCATGAATATGTAATGCAATGTGATAAATAATGTGATAAATAAATAAATAAGTAAGTAGTAACAGTCATTTCATAGATGTGTAAATGCAAACAATGTAGCAAGTAAATAATAATCCAATAAATAGACATAGTAATTTAATAAATGCTGTTAAAGGGGAGTATTCTCCCGTAGAGGCGACATTGGATCTTTTACTTGGAATTCAAATACTTATAAATAAAACCGAGGTTAAAATGTCTAATAGAAAATATTTATTTCAGTACAAAATAATATAAAACAATAAATCTTGAATAAACTACATCTTTGCTAAGTAACACATCCTTCCCGTTCGGCAGGCATAACAGAAGTGATTAATGGTGGATAGGAATGTAGACATGCGTAGAACATCATATCACATGTTCTGCTTGTATTGGGAAGTACCATAATATTTAGAATAGGGGTGCATCACCCTGCATAGACTCACAACTGACAATATTCACATCGTGACAAATGCATAAGCGTATAAACGAGGAGCAAATAATTTAGTAAATAAATAATAATTCAATAAATAGCAATAGTAATTTAATAAACGCATATGCGTATAAACGCAGGAGCAAATGATTTAGTAAATACATAATTGTTCAATAAATAGCAATAGTAATTTAATAAATGCATAAGCATATGAACGCAAGAGCAAATAATTTAATATATAAATCATAAATAAAACATCCTCTTCCAAGAAATTCTCATATCTGGAACTAGACCCTACTCTTGAGTAGAGATAGTCTTTGCCCTGGGGGAAGAGGAGATTTGGAGTCACCAAACAACAGCAGGGGGAAATGTGTAAGCCCCCACCATCCCAACACAACCCCTGTGGGTCCGTCCCCTCCAGCTACTAGTAATAGTGACAACTGAGCAGAGCTCTCTGCCGTTTCTTCTCGGGCATGGGATGACTTTTGAGAGCCCCAGAAGGCAATTGGCTTGTCAGCTCTCTTGATATCATCTCCACCCCATCCAATTTATCCCCTAATTTGGGGGCTTGTGATACATACCCTGCCCGTTAATTACACTTCGCAATTAATCCTGGCTGCACCACGGAGACAATCAAATCAGCGAGAGAGCAGGAGGTTAGGATTCAATCAACATTGGAAGCAGTGGTCGGTTGCTGCCGCTTCGGACCGGTTCTTTAGAACCGGTAGTGGAAATTTACCGCCGCTCGCCGAACCAGCAGGAAGTAGAAAGGAAGGGGAGAGGGAGAGGAGGGAAGTAGGAAAGAGGTAGAGAGGGAGGAAGAAGGTAGAGGGGGGGAGAGGGAGATAGAGGGAGGGGAGTAGTATGAAATATAGAAGGTGGGTAAAATGAGGGACCCAAATTGTAGGGGGCAAGAGGCTGACTCTGTAAACCGCTTAGAGAGGGCTTGAAAGCACTGTGAAGCGGTATAAGTGCTAAGTGGGAAGGAAGGAAGGAAGGAAGGAAGGGCCATGGTGGCGCAGTGGCTAGAATGCAGTACTGCAGGCTACTCCTGCTACCTGCCGGCTGCCTGCAATTTGGCAGTTCGAATCTCACCAGGCTCAAGGTTGACTCAGCCTTCTATCCTTCCGAGGTGGGTAAAATGAGGACCCAGATTGTTGGGGGCAATATGCTCACTCTGTAAACCGCTTAGAGAGGGCTCTAGTAAAGCACTGTGAAGCAGGGTATAAGTCTTAAGTGCTAAGTGCTAGGACTGTGAAACATTGCCAGCCTGTGCATGTCACATTTTTGGAAGGGGTGGGTGGATTTGGGAAAGGGTGAATGGAATTAACATGCTATCCCCTTCCAGTTCCTGGACAGCCTTAAGGCACGGATTTCTGGGGCATCAGTAGCTCCTTGACAGCCCCATGCGGTGTGTAGTTCATAAGCTTGAGTAGACACATATGCCTCACCAGCTGTCTCTTTGAGTTAAAAATGGAGGAAGCGCAGTTTAGGCAGAGTTTGCAGATGGATTCATGTCGGAATCAAACTTTGCCCAGAGCGGTTGTAAGATATACCTGAAATAGCACGGGTTGGGTTTACAAGGCGAGGTGTAAAAGTGTTTGATCAGCAGTAAGCATAAGATAATGGCTAAATGTCTTCTTTGTAGGACAAATGCCATGCTTAGAATGAGCTGTCAGAAGGTATGATGGCCACCACTAGCTTAAATTGTATTCCTGGGAGCCTCTCGGCTTCATGGAGGACAGGTCTGTCCATACCTATTAACAGTGACGGTTAATCTTCAGCTCCATCAGCCTATCTCTGGATTTCCAGGGAGTGCTAACTCATCCATCTCTTCTGAAAGCTCCTCGTTGGAAGTGAAAGGTTGGGCTTGATGGGGGGTCTTAGATTTGACCAGACCAGAGATGTTGGTTTTCGCTCGGTCCTCATTAGCGCACGCACAATCCAAGGAAAGCCGGCAAGGATTCCGATGGAATTTGATGAGTGGTTGGAGCAGAACTTCCCAAGGTGAGGTTAATTGCCAGGCATTTAACCCAGCCAAAATGTCCCACCGACAATGAGCAGAATGAAGATGTAGTTAGAAATCAACGCTTGCCGTCTGATTTACGAAACATCCTTCTAAAGTAAAACGCCAGCGTTTCTGCATTTTCTCTTGCGATATTGGCCGATCTTTTGGCAAGTCCTACAGGTATTATTACACACACTCACACGTCCTTTTTTTTAAAAAAAAAAAAAGAGAAAGCAAACTAAAAGGATTATATATTGGCAAATCAATTAGAAATTAAAACTCTCCTCCAATCTACATAATGAATGTAGCCAGGGAAGAACGAGACTTTCTCCCTTTTTTAACAGATTGCGGGCAATTTGCCGGGTGGACAGCACGCTCATAAATTATGGATCCTGCCACACATTTTTTTTTTGCAGGGAGAAATTGCCGGTGCAGGTGGCCACATTTTTCAAGAGGCCCTCCTTTCCCACCCACCCCTTTTTTTTCTGGAAAGCAAAGAGATATGTTTGTCCACCTGCAGATGACAACGGGAGCAGTTCCCATCACCATGCCGGTGCATAATTGACCCATCTGGATCTTACGTGCCACATTCCCTCTGTGGTTCTCCAAAAAAAACCTCTCCAAAAAAAGGACCGGCGATTCTTTACTTCAGCTGTGTGTTTCGCCCAGTATGGAGTAAATGGGCCCTCACAGATGGGACCGGCATTTTCATCACAGGAAGCGTTTTTTCTCAGAGACGATGGAGAGAGACGTTCCTGTCTCTTCATCTCGTAGATGTTTGCTGCGGCCAAAATATGGAACGGGAGCAGGTGTGGATGGGTGCAGATGATTTCACTGTGTTAGGACGTTCCAGAAATGGAATGGCAGTGTGGTGCTATGCACCACGGAGAGCTTTGTTGGAAGCAACGTTGACCCAGGTGGGTTGAAAGTTTGGAGACCATCCCACCCGTTCGATGTTTCAAAGAGGAGGCTGCAATTCTTGTGTTCCCAGGAGATACCATACTTTTCGGAGTATAAGATGCACCTTAGTTTTTGGGGAGGAAAATAGGAGAAAACAATCTGCCTACCAGGTATTCATCTGGCTAGCGTCCTTAGTCTGGTCAGCTTCAGCACATTATTTTATCCCCTGGTTAGGGCTGAAAAAAAATCTTCTTCGGAGGGAATAGCAATGAAAACAAGCCTGCAAATGAAAACAAGCCTGCAAAGACTTAGGGCTGGAAAAAAACTTCTTCGGAGGGAGTAGCAATGAAAAAATCCTGCAAGCCGGGAAGATCGTTAGCACCTCGTTATGGCTGAAAAAACCTTTTTCGGAGGGAGTAGCAATGAAAACAAGCCTGCAAGCGGAAAGAGCCGGGGAAGATCATTAGCACCTCGTTAGGGCTGAAAAAACCTTTTTCGGAGGGAGTAGCAATGAAAACAAGTCTGCAAGCCAGGAAGAGCCGGGGAAGATTGTTAGCACCAAATTAGAGCTGAAAAAAAAAGCTTCGAAAAAGCTACATTCGGAGTATAAGAGGCACCCAAATTTTCAGCCACTTTTAGTGGGGGGAAAGGTGCGTCCCTATACTCCGAAAAATACGGTAAGCGGGAAGAAGGCTGCGGGGAGGTCTCCAGGGAACCTTGCCGAAGGAAAGTGTGTGTCTCTTCTTGTTTATTGCCCTATTCAGCCTCACTTCACCCTGTCCAAAGCTCATCCACTGGAACTGAAGGAACAAACATCTCAAAAGCCATCTCTCTGGCCACTGACTCGGGTGTCAGGGGAGATGAGTCTGTGTTCAAGTTGAAGCACAACAACTGAAGTCTTGTCTTCCTTTGTTTTCTTCTCCAGAAGTGATCTTCAGTGGCATTTGGGGTTTTTTTTTCCAGGTGTGTTGGTCTGAGCTGACAGGATGATCCATCTGTCTGCAGAGGGAAAGGGATTGTGGGGCGGGAGGGGGGATATATGTCCCCACATCCTCCCTGCTCATTTGCTTACTTGCAGGTTGAGGGTATTATGAGTCATGAGGCTGAAGGTCCCATTATTTTTGAAATGATCCCTTGGGGCTGGTTGTTCTGACCTTCAGAGCTGTTTGGCATCGTCTGCAGCCGAAAAGGCCAGGAGGTCTTCCAAAATTATGCACCACATTCCAAAAATTTCAAAAAACTTCCAAATTTATGCACCACATTCCAAAAATGTGGTGCATAAGTACACCAGCGTGTCTACCGTCCCTGTCCTAATGTTCCCTCTTATCAGTACCCATCTTATGTATATAAACAATGTTATATCTATGTATATTACCAATACGTACCTGACAAAATAAATAAATAAAATAAAATAAATAAAATCACAGTTTGGAGCAGCAAAAAACACCCACCCACCCAGAATCAGGTGTCTTGCTAGCTTTCTGCAGAAGATGAGGTCCTAAGATTATAGCAATAGCAATAGCACTTAGACTTATATCCCGCTTCATAGTGCTTTACAGCCCTCTCTAAGCGGTTTACAGAGTTCAGCATATTGCCCCCAACAATCTGGGTCAGGCAACCAGAGACGTCAGGACACAGGAGTCTGTCTGAATCCAAGTAAGTAAGTCCTAGGTTGAAACCAAGCTTGAAATAGTAGTTGAATTAGGCCACTCACATCTGGGTTGGATCCCTGGACAGTTCATGACAACCGAGTTACCATCCTGGTTGTTATCTATGTGGCAAGTGAGATCTTACAGGCATGAGTATTGTAATGTACCTCGGTTTGTCATTATCCCCGGGGTTCAGGATTTTTTTTGTCTGTTTGCCAGCTCCGTGTAGATTCACATAAAAAACTTCTTGCTTCTATGACTTTGAAGATCCAAGGAAAATACTTGGCTGGCCCCCAGATACTCCTCTAAATGAAAAGTGAGTATGTCTACCTTGTCTTGAGGTTTACGAAAGTATCTCTCACTTCTGCCATCATCCGTTTTCCTTTACCAGCTCAATTAAGAAATGACCTTGCAGCCAGCCACTGTCTCAGGCTGACCGATTGGGCTTTCTGAACTTCTGTATATAATGATGAAGGGTTGTCATCCGAACGTTGAAGAATTCCCCTTCTTCTAAGACCTTCCCTGATACCCAGAAAACTGACACCCTCTTGTTCTTTGAGATTGCTGTTGACTGTCTTTACCAACAATGAAGAGATATAACCTGGTTCCTGACAGCTATTTAAAAGCCTGGGAGATTATTTCCTGAACTAGCACTTGAGAGCTGAATGGCTTGATTTAAAGACTGTGTCTTTGTGCTTTTAAAGATTGTGTCTTTGTGCTTTCTGCTTGTCCCTCCTTGCTGGGGGCACCTCCCTAATTGAGCTGTGGTCTTCTCTTTCGCTTTGAGTTTGGCACTTCTGAGTTTTGTTTCCTCAATTCGCTCAAGCATTTTCCCCTCCTTCCTCCCATTGATGTATCAAAGGTGCGTTTTCAAGAGGCAACCGGACTTTCTGGTTTTTCTTTTGAAAACGTTTCGCTTCTGATCCAAGAAGCTTCTTCAGCTCTGACTGGATGGTGGGAAATGGAAGGATTTATACTCCAGTTGCCTCCTGAAAAAGCACCTTTGGGACAACCATGACGTAGATGACTGAGAATCTCCATAGACATAGACATGAAGAGCCAAGATGGCGCAGTGGTTAAAGTGCAGCACTGCAGGCTACTTCAGCTGACTGCTAGTTCAGCAGTTCAGCTGTTCAAATCTCACCGGCTCAAGGTTGACTCAGCCTTCCATCCTTCCGAGTTCGGTAAAATGAGGACCCAGATTGTTGGGGGCAATATGCTGAACTCTGTAAACCGCTTAGAGAGGGCTGTAAAGCACTGTGAAGCGGTATATAAGTCTAAGTGCTATTGCTATCTCTCACTGATGGAGCTCACGATATTTATTTATTTATTTATTTATTTGTTTGTTTGTTTGTTTGTTTGTTTGTTTATTTATTTATTTATTTATTTATTTGTGAGATTTATATACCGCCTCACAGTGCAAGCACTCTCTAAGCTGGAAGGGCTGCAGAAAGCAGATCTCCGATGGGCACTGCAAGAGTCCCTCCCTCCTCTGATCTGCAGTCATGTCAACCTGTCTGGAGGTGGGCAGCAGCTGTGCATCAAATGAGCATAAATATCAGAGGATGGGATTCTTTGCTTTGATGGTGTAGGGCGACGATTCTGTCCTTCAGTTGCGAATGATACAGAACAGGAGACTGCAAAACAATAATAATAATAATAAAAGAACCAGTGCCCTGTCTTTGGGTGGAAGGAATATTCATGAAGCTGTCCCAAGAGCCTTTGGAGAGAAGACAGTTGTATAAATTGAAAAGGAGGGGGGCGGGAAGTAAAGGTTAACCATGCCAGCTTCTCAAAACGTTCAGAAACTGAACTAGATTCCCCCCCTCCAAGATAGGCACAGGAGACCTTCACTGCTGTGAAGAAGTAGATGCAAGGTTGAAGATGGAAAGCAATTTATATTTGGAAATCGACGGCTTGACCGCCTGATCTTCCATGACACACCGCTGGTTCTGCAGCGGTCAAATTGGGATGCAAAGAAGAAAGAATTGAAATGGGGCAGAGGTTCCATTTTCTGCCCCTCTCTCAGCTTTGGTCAAATTGCATCGTGATATTTGGAGATAGGATGGAAAAGAGAGAAGTCACAGTTTGAGGGCTGGCGACGGTGAGAGGTCCTTGGAAAATTGGTTGATCAATATTCTTCAAGTGGTAGGCTAACCCCATGGATGGAGGGCAGTTTTGCATCTCTTCCCTACTCTGATTTCATTTAGAGTTTCTGTGTTTGTGCCTCATGCCCAACATCATGTGTGTCTGAGCCAATTAAGCTGCTTTTAGAACACGCAAGGACCCGGGAGGTCAGGGTTGCGTTGGCCAACCTCAACTTAAAGTCCATGGTCCTGTCTCCTCCCATCACCCTGGCAGCCTTGCATTTGAGGACAGGATCAGTTTGGTCTAGGCTAGTGGTTAAGGCACCAGGCTGGAAACAGGGGACAGTGAGTTCTAGTCCCCCATCAGGCATGAAAGCTGACTGGGTGACTTTGGGCCAATCACCAAGAAATGGTGAATTCTATTCTCTAATTCTATTCTGCTCTGCTCTACTCTACTCTATTATCTATATGAACTGTTGTGTAGAGTCCTTCCCTCTGTTCCCTTCCTGTTGATATTCCTCTTCCCAATAATATACTACACTTTCTTCCGACGTAGGCATCTGCCGGATAGATTTTTAAGAAGGTAGCAAAATGCTTGATCCAGGACAGACAGGGAGGAAATCCAAAGCCCAGCGGCCATGCTGTGCAGCACCTTAAATCTGGAGTTAACCGTCTCAATCTTGCCCAGAGGATTTCCCTCAAACCGGCATTAGCACTTAGCAGAATTAACACTAGCTTGTAACCCAGCCGTCCTAGTCTCCTCTCATCTTGTTTTTATTGACAATATCCAGGGTTATTTCTCTCCGAGGGAACCTGGAACTGTTGATTAACTTGGCTTGCTAGTCCACACCGAGCTGAACCTTCCACTCTAATTATCCATTGTCGTTAATCTATCCTTTCCCTTTTTCCTATCTTCATTCGCTCTGGACAGCCTCAGAGGGTTGTAGAGTTTTATGGATAAATATTGATAGTCCTTGACGTACAACCACAATTGCCACCGGAATTTGCTTTGCTCAGCAAGGCGGGCGTGAACCTGAGTGACGCCTGCATTTTAGTAGCTTTTTTGCCAGGGTTGTTGAGCAAATCACTGCAGTTGTTAAGCGAATCGGGCAAGGTCGTTAAGTGAATCTGACTTCTCCCATTGACTTCCCAGCTGTCTGGGAAGGTCACAACTGGTGATTGTATGACCTCCGGGATGCTAAATACATACCGGTTGCCAAGCACCCAAATTTTGATCACACAACTACATGTGATCAAAACACAAAGCATGGACTGCCGTGGCTCTCGCCTCACAATTAGGAGGTTGTGAGTTCAGTCCTAGGTAGAGCCAGATGTAGGGTCTCCTGCTTGGGCAGGGGGTTGGACTAGATGACCTGCAAGGTCCCTTCCAATGCTGTTAATCTGTTAAAGTTGAACATGGTGTTGAGGATTAGCTGTACACCTCTGGGCTTCAACCTAATTGAATGGATTGATTGGTTCTCTGCCATCAAGGGATCATCCCTCTTAACATAAATATATTTACTCCCTTATAATTTCTCCTTAACCTGACCTGCCCTCAACTGAACAGAATAGAACAGAGTTGGAAGGGACCTTGGAGGTCTTCTAGTCCAACCCCTGCTCATGCAGGAGAACCTATGCCACTGCAGACAAGTGACAGTCCAGTCTCTTCTTAAAAACCTCCAGTGATGGAGCGCCCACAACCTCTGGTGGCAAGCTGTTCCACTGGTTAATTGTCCTCACTGTTAGGAAGTTTCTCCTTAATTCCAGGTTGCTTCTCTCCTTGATTAGTTTCCATCCATTGCTTCTTGTCCTGCCCTCAGGTGCTTTGGAGAATAGGTTGACCCCCTCTTCTTAATGGCAGCCCCACAAATCTTGGACCACTGATATCATGTCACCCCTAATCCTTTTCACTAGGCTAGACAGACCCAATTCCTTGGTGAAAGCCTCGGTGGCGCAGTGGTTAGAGTGCAGTACTGCAGGCTACTCCTGCTGATTGCCGGCTGCCTGGAATTTAGCAGTTCAAATCCCACGAGGCTCAAGGTTGACTCCGCCTTCCATCCTTCCGAGGTGGGTAAAATGAGGACCGAGATTGTTGGGGGCAGAATGCTGACTCTGCAAACCGCTCAGAGAGGGCTGTAAAAGCACTGTAAAGCGGTATATAAGTCTAAGTGCTGTTGCTATCGCTATTCCACTGGTTTTTAGGCATTGCACCATGGTTAATCCAGGTTTTCCTCCAGATGAGCTGGAATGTTCTCTGCTCCAGGTAACCATGGATATCTTAATTTTCTTCTTCAACTTCGCCTTCATGGCATTTTAAATGCATCCCACTGAAGTCCAAAGAGGAAGTTGAGGAAGGAACGGAGCATTGGAGCACTCAGTTCCCTCTTCCACCATTGCTAAAACTCTGCCACGTCTTGGTCTCAATTTGTTCCATTCGCTTCCCTACCACTGTCAGGTGTCCCGACTTCCTGACCTCACAGGTAAGCGATAGGCCTCCGTAATTATAAAGGAAATTGAAGATGAAACATCCTATTAAAATACTAAATGTTGTCACCCACAGGTTAAATTGCCTTTTTTCACACATATCAAAGCGCTTTCATATTTGTTTTACATGCAAATTTAGAAGCAGCCTTAATTAGTGAGACCTCACTTTTGTAATTAATTTTCCTTGTGCCACTGCTCCGGCTGACTTTCAGACTGTAATTTTTAAACCCTTCTGCTTAACGCCTGGTGAGCCCCATGCGCAATGCTGCTTTTTGACACCTCCCTAACTTCTTTATAGCCAACCATCATGGAATGAGAGACCAATCCCCCCAAATCCTCCTGGCCCCACGTGTAACCGGACCTGCTTAAATTTGCAGACTAAGGAACACGGGGACTTTATTCATTGGTCAGGGCAGAGTCCTCCATGTATGGTACAGAGACCCCTGGGGATCCCCGAGATCCTTTCCGGGGTCCACAAAGTCAAATCAATAGATGGTTTAAAATCTCTCTATTTTAATTTCTAATACAGAAAACATCAAAAGATATAAACCACGTCAACCAAAGTTCTTTGGGGACCTCAGTCGTTTTTAAGAATGGGAAGGGATCCTAAGACCCAAATTCTTGTATAAGGGTATTTTTGTTCAGTCACTAAGTTGTGTCCAACTCTTTGCAATCCCATGAACCATAGCATGCTAGGCTTCCTGTCTCCCGGCGTTTGCTCAAATTCATGTTCGTTGCGTCAATGACACTATCTAACCATCTCATTCTGTCATGTCCCCTTCTCCTGTTGCTTTCCATCTTTCCCAACATCAGAGTCTTCTCCAATACATTCCTCTTTTCTCATTTGGTGGCCAAAGTTAGTTGAGCTTCAGCTTCAGGATCTGAAGAACAATCAAGAGTTGATTTCCTTCGGGATCGACTGATTGGATCTCCTTGCAGGCCAAGAGACCCTCAAGAATCTTCTCCAACACCACAGTTCGAAAGCATCAATGCTTCAGTGCTCAGCCTTCCGTATGGTCCAACTCTCAGAGCCATACATTATTCCTGGGGAGATCATAAATAGATTTTGACTATATTCTTCTTTGTTAGGAACATGGAAATGAATAAATAAATTGGTCCACCTTCCTCACCTCCATCCAAAATAACATCAGGATCTTCTCCAAGGAGTTCCTCTCTCTTCTCATTTGGTGGCCAAAGTCGTTGAGCTTCAAGTATAAGGGAATAATAACAGAAAATTAGAAGCTTGAGAAGATTTCTCCTTCTCTCTCTCTCCCTCTTACAACCAAAGGAAGTTGAGGTGGAACCATCTTGAGTTTCTTTCTCACTGTTCCGGGCCGAATTCCTGTTTTCTCAGTGGTCGCTTCTATTTTCTTCCAATTTTTTTTCATATATATATACCGTATATATATTTGTCATCCCACACAATTGCACCCATGGGCTTTCCCTCACGCAGCACACTCGGTAAGTAAGATCCTTATTACCGTAAACTCTTTTGTGCCCAAGCGACGGCCCGATATAAGCAATGATTGAAAACGTAGCTACTCCAATAAGTAGTGGGTACCAAATACATGATTAATGAGCCTGCATTTCACAAGGTGCAACAGCTGCTTGATTTAGGCCCTGTCAATTATAAAGATTCATAACAGGGAATGACCTGGTTGTAAACCATGATTTAAATTCAGCCAATTTTCACTCTCAGGCAATATTTAACAAGGGGACATAAACTGCCTTCAAACTTAATGTTTTCATTTGTTTCCTAAACTAGAAATTAGTTCAGCAACTTGAAAGCAAAGAAAGGGAGGTTTTTTTTAAAGATATTTTGATCCCACCTTTGTTATTTTTATAAAAAAACTCAAGGCAGGGAATATACCTAATACACCTTCCTTCTCCTATTTTCCCCGCAATCTTATGAAGTGAGTTGGGCTGAGAGAGAGGACTGGCCCAAAGTCTCCTTCCTTCCCTCCCTCCCTCCCTCCCTCCTTCCTTCCTTCCATCCTTCCTTTTCTCTCCTCCCTCTCTCCCTTCTTTCCTTCCTTCCTTCCTGCCTGCTTGCCTGCCTTCCCTCCCTCTCTTCCTTCCTATTCTCTCCTCCCTCCCTTCTTTCCTTCCTTCCTTCCTCCCTTCCTTCCTTTTCTCTCCTCCCTCCCTCCCTTCTTTCCTTCCTTCCTTCCTTTTCTCTCCTCCCTCCCTCCCTCCTTTCCTTCCTTCCTTTTCTCTCCTCCCTCCCTTCTTTCCTTCCTTCCTTCCTTCCTCCCTTCCTTCCTTTTCTCTCCTCCCTCCCTCCCTTCTTTCCTTCCTTCCTTCCTTCCTTCCTTCCTTTTCTCTCCTCCCTCCCTCCCTCCATTCCTTCCTTCCTTTTCTCTCCTCCCTCCCTTCTTTCCTTCCTGCCTGCCTGCCTTCCCTCCCTCTCTTCCTTCCTATTCTGTCCTCCCTTCCTCCCTTCTTTCCTTCCTTCCTCTCTTTTCTTCCCTCCTTCCCTCCCTCCCTCCCTTCCACAAACAAAATTTGTTTAACTTTGAACTCCTAATAAATTCAAACGCTTCCCTCCATCGCCACCCTCCCAAAAATTACTCGACTCTGTAGAGAACAGATGTTACCATTCAGAGCTTCACAATGGATTCCCTTCAAGGTTTTGGTCCTTTTTATTTTCCCCCAGGTATTTGTTTACTGAGCAATATAAGAAAACCGTGCCCTGGATTTTTTGTCTCCTACTTTTCTATAGGTCTTCTTTTATTTTAATATTAATTACCCATCAAACCATGAGGCCCCCATGACGTTTCCTTAGTCTTGATTAACTTGGTAATTTATATTGTTAAGAGGCATCCGAGCGGCTTGATTTTTGCAATCAAGAAAGGACATGAATATTCTTTCCTTCTTTATAATTTTGGAAAGCTGGGTTTCTGCGGGTAACAAGATAAATTCACTCACCCTGCTAAAGACGAGTGATCTTCCTTGGATTCATTCAGGACAGTTGAATTTCCAAGCTGGCCTTCCGGATCCTTTCCTATAGCAACCACTTCACTTTCCACCCAGAAAAATTATTTGTGTCACCTACAGCAGCGGTCACCAACTGGTGGTCCGTGTACCACTGGTGGTCCACGAGAAAATTTTGGTGGTCCGCAGAAAAAGTATTTGCACTTTTTATATTGCACTAAATCAGGGATCCTTAATAGCCATAGCACTTAGACTTATATACCGCTTCATAGTGCTTTCCGGCCCTCTCTAAGCGGTTTACAGAGTTCAGCATATTGCCCCCAACAATCTGGGTCCTCGTTTTACAGACCTCAGAAGGATGGAAGGCTGAGTCAACCTTGAGCCTGGTGAGATTTGAACAGCTGAACTGCAGCTAGCAGTCAGCTGAAGTAGCCTGCAGTGCTGCACTCTAACCACTGTGCCACCTCGGCTCTTTCAACTACAGTCCCTGGGCCAGATACATGCAATGAACGCTTGTGCTGCTACAGAGAGTCTCCCCCTTCGGGGTCTTTTTCTGTGGGTCGGAAGGGGGCAGAAATTCCGACTTGGGGTCTGCTTCGGCCTCCTGGTGCGGGGCTTTGGGCGAAGGCTGGAGGGAAGCGCTGCTGGTGGCAAAGAGCCGGAGGGCCTTGTTCCAGTGGGGCTGCATCATGGCCTGGAACTGGCTGACCATCTCAGCCCGCTGAGCCTCCAGGCGCCGGTACCTGGCCTTGCACTCCCGCAGGTCTTCCCTCTGCTTGGAAAGCCTATGCTCGTAGTTCTCAGTGAGGTGCTTCTGCTGAGCCTCCTTCAGATCCAATTTGAACTGAGCCAGCTGTTTTGCCAAGTCTTTCTCGTGGTGGCTGCTTAGCTCCAACAACTGCTTCCTGTTGGGGCCCTAAGGAGCCCGGGCGGGCAGGCGAGGAGTGGCTGGGAGGGGAGGGGCGAAGAGAGGCCGGCGAGGCACCCCTCAACGTGAGTGACATCGAGTTGGCCACACCCACCCAGTCACATGACCACTTAGCCACACCCACCCAGCCGGTCATTAGGCAGATCATATTAGTGGTCCGCGGGATTTAAAATTATGAATTTAGTGGCCCCTGAGGTCCGAAAGGTTGGGGACCCCTGACCTAGATCCATGACATCCCTTATATTTGATATTAAAAAAAGGGAATTATAATTAAGCACGATGTTAAAGAATATCATATTCATATAGTTCTCCACGATGGGCTCAAGGTACGTCTTCTGTGCAGGATCAGAACCGAGATAATCGAAAGTTCTCTTTGGAGACTTTCTGAAATCCTTCTGTCCGTCAACCAGAATCTCGCTCAACGGTAGGAAGCGGTTTCAGCCGATTCCCAAGAACTTGGTCCCATATGTCAAAAGTGCTGAATGGTAAACTTTTCAACCCCGGAGAGCATAATTGCAAGGCGATTTCCCCTGCAGCTTTTATGTGGTGCAGGAAACAGTCCTGTAATTGGATGTGTCTCACGGTAGGATAATTATCTCCCAGGTAAGAACTTCAGTAACTAAAGCGCCCTCGACACAGGATTTCTCCATTTTGCAATGGAGTTGCAAAAGTACCAGGGGTGAAAAAATTCTCCCGTCAACCTGGGCGAGATTTTATCGCTGTGATTAGTCAGGACAATTGGCGGTTCGGTTTACCTTACCTCTTCATATTCTTAGTGGAAAAGAAGCTGGTTTTGTTTGCAGCTCTTCTATTTCAAATCTTTTCTTTAGATAGAGACAATCGAAAGTCGGTCTATCCAGCTCTCTCCCGGTTAAAGGGGTGGTTGAGTTTCTTAGACTCTTAGTTGTTCCTGGTCATCTCAAAATCTTTTCAAACTTGTCAAAACCCTTCCTGAGATGAATGAGAGGTTGACAGAAGGAATCTCTCTCTCTCAAAAAAAGGATCAGCCCCATGGGAGTTTGTTATCACTTTTACCTACTGTAAGCTGCTAGAATTGTTTTTTATGGGATGGGCATCTCTGTTTATGATTCTTTTTCTCTCCTTCATTCCCCTTTTTCTTTACTCACATTGGGGTTTGTATCATTATCCTCCCTCCCCCCCTCTCTCTCTTTTCTGTCGCTCAGCAATGGTACTGTACAATTTCTGCATCCTTGCACAGTCTATCTTTCATAAGAGATGAGATATCATCCATCCTGCAAGTGATACCAACCGTATCTATAGCCGTATCTCAATGTGGACTTGCTTGGAGTTCCAAAACGAATCCCTCCCTGAGAGAGAGAGGGGGGGAGGGAGGGAGGGAGGGAGAGAGAGAGAGAGAGAGAGAGAATACATATATATACATACATACATACATATCCTGTATATAGATACACACACATACACACACACACACAAGACATTTTCAAATAGTTTATTAGAAGTAGAACATTATTACATTGTTCTAAGATTCTACTCTAGGAAAGTAAAGGCCTCTTCTTAGATTCTACTCTAGGCCTAATCCATTTGTTTCTTTACTTAATGTATGAATTCAAATATCAGAAGAAAACCAGTTGTAAAACAGGCGTCTGGATTACTATTTTAAAGATTTTTTTTAAAGAATGGTTCAAGCACTTAAGTTTTAAGAACGGGTAAAGTGCTGTAAGAATAGCATGGCAGATATTGCTCTTAGAGATGAAAAACGTAAACAGATAAAGAGAATTAAATTACCTAATGTTGCATAATCTTGGTTAAGGACCTTCTCGCTAAGAAATGACACGATAAACCCACCCAGGGGAACAATCCCCAATGTTTCATCCTTTCCTGGTGTCGGACGGCCCTTCTAATTTTCCGTAGCTGCCATTCAGGAGTGAAACGCACTGATTTGTGTTGCAAGTGGAATTCCTTGAGGGGCTCCAGAAAGATTCTCTAGATTCCAGAAATATGATTTCCCCCTTATCTGCTTTCAAGCAAGGGTTGTGGTCGAATTCCAGTCAAAGTGGCCTAGAGTATCTTTCCTCTATTACAGGAGTGTCAAATTCAGTTTCTATGAGGGCCGCATCAGGGTTGTTTTTGACCTCGGGGGGCCAGGATGAGAGAAGGCATGGCCAGTTCGACGTCGCTTATGTCGGGGGGGGGGGGTTGCCTGTGGTGGCCCGAGCGCTCTGCCAGCAAAACAGGCTCCCAAGCTCCATTTTCGGCTGCGACAGCCTCCTGCAACCCTTTGCCAGCGAAAACGGAGATCGAGAGGGCTGCCCACTGTTAACGGGGAGGAATCCTCCGGAGGTCGATGGATCTTTGCTTCCCTTTTGAAGTCATTCTTACTTAGAAAATAAAACCGAGATTCAAATCTAATTAACAAATATTTATTTCAGTAGAAAATAATAAAAAGAATCCTTATTAAGCTACATCTTATCGGCTAAAGAATAAATCACTTCTACCTTCGGCAGAAATGGCGGAAGAGAAGGAAGGAGTTGACTTCAGGAATGCAGGCATGCGTAGTAGAATATATCATACGTCTGCTTGACCATAAATACAAGAAATAGTAGAAAACATAGAGATGCACAAACTGACAATATTCACATCGTGACACCCACGGCCTTCCCAAGCTCTGTTTTCGCTGGCAGAGGCACCGCGGGCCGGTCCTTTGCTGTTTCCAGGGCAGCCCCATGGAGCCAGATTTAAGCACCCCGCGGGCCGGATCTGGCCCCCGGGCCTTGAGTTTGACACCCCTGCTCTATTACAATTACATCTCTGTGCCAATTGCTCTCCTGCCTCATCTAGTCCGTGAGGAGAGGGTGGGATATTACGAAATGCCTTGGAAAGAAAGAGCTGTATTTTATGAGCTAGGTAGAAGCAGCCCCAGCCTCCTGAGAGGCTCTTAAGGGAACGTCAGGTGAGGGAGAAACAATGAAACTTTTCAAATATAAATGATCTCTTCTATATTTTGATTGCCACGCTCTTGCCGGCACGTGCTCTCCATATAATGAGGGGTGACGGAACAGAGTTTGTGGAGAAGATCACAAGGAGCAAATGTTCCCCAGCTCAATTTTGAGTAAAAATCCCAGGCATTTGTTGAAAGATTAGCTAAGAAAAAGAGAGAAAAAACCCAGGAGAAAGAGTGATTTTACAGGCAGGAGAACTAGGTTCAGCAGCATCCTAGAGTGGAATGAAGCGAGACTTTGGAATGGTTCTTGGTGACTTGATTATCTAGTCTGTGGGCTCCTTGGTGCTCTCTGAGCTTGGTTGTTTCTTGCAGATGTTTCATTATCCAACTAGGTGATTTCATCTATGCAAACCCTACCCCCTTCTAGCACTGATGATGTTCTCTAGTTGGGTAATGAAACGTCTGCAAGAAAACAACCAAGCTCAGAGAGCACCAAGGACCCCATAGTCGACCTCCTCCTCCTCCTCCTCCTCCTCCTCCTCCTCCTCCTCCTCCTCCTCCTCCTCCTCCTCCTCCTCTCTGCAATCCCCATTCCTTTCTGTCATTGATAATGTTACTTAGTTGGGTACTAGATCACCTGCAAGAAAATCACCCAGCTCAGAGAGCACCAAGGATCCCACAGTTGTCTCCCCACACTTCTACTCCTCCTCTCCACAAACCCCACTCCTTTCTAGCACTAATGATGTTACCTAGCTGGGTCATGAAATGTCTGCAAGAAAACCACCAAGCTCAGAGAGCATCAAGGACCCCATAGTCAACGTCCTCTCGTCCTCCTACTCTCAGCAAACCCCATTCCCTTCTATCATTGATGATGTTACCTAGTTGGGTACTAGATCACCTGCAAGAAAATCACCAAGCTTAGAGAGCACCAAGAATCCCACAAACCCACCACTTCTACTCCTCCTCTCCACAAACCCCACTCCTTTTTAGCACTGATGATGTTACCTAGCTGGGTCATGAAACATCTGCAAGAAAACCACCAAGCTCAGAGAGCACCAAGGACTCCACGCTTCAACCCTGAGCTACAAATATTATCTTCTATTGATTTAAGTCCAATTGATAAAAAGACAGACTAATCAGCCATCGGGCATCAGTGCAAAAGGGAAGGTCAGGTGAGTCTCAAGGGAAAGAGATACAAATGGTTTAAGAAAAGAGTTGAGTTTTCTCTTTTTTAAGCCCGGATTCCGCCCAGTTTTCAGGAAAGTTCAGGTGTCAGTTGAGGGTATTTGCCACTCGATAAAGATTTGCCTTTATCAGCTCTTTTTAATTAGTGGAGGAAATGCATGAACTGTGTTCTCTGACACTTTTGTAGTGGTGTGAGAATTATTCTCCTCCCAGGTTGCAGCTTCCAAAACAAAATAAATTCTTAAGCCGAGGGATGAAGATGTTTCTCCCTGGAAAATGTAAATAAAATAAAATTAGAAAGTTGGTATTTGGACCGTGAAAGAACTCTGAAGATGCCCATTGTGTCCATTCCGTTCTTGACGATACTCCACGCGTTGTTGGGTTTTTTTGATAAAGAGGTCTCATGAGAGACCAGCACTTCATAGAAGATCCCCAAATCCTAACACAAATACCTCTGGGGAACTAAAACTCCTTCCCAAGTCACAAAAAACAGCCCATATGATGTAGAAGCATGAGAAATCTTAACAGTTTCAAAGATTTTTTATTTTTGTTGCTATTCTCCAAAGCACTCAAAGGCAAGGCAAGAAAAAAAGAGCCAAGGTGGCGCAGCTGTTAGTGTGGGGTACTGCAGGCCACTTTAGCTGACTGTGATCCGCAGGTCAGCGGTCAAATCTCACCGGCTCAAGGTTGACTCAGCCTTCCATCCTTCCGAGGTAGGTAAAATGAGGACCCAGATTGTTGGGGGCAATATAAATTTACATTGTTTACTGGTGTAAACTGCTTAGAGAGTGCTTGCACTGTGAGGCGGTATATAAATGTCACAAATAAATAATAAATAAGAAGCAACAGATGGAAATTAAACAAGGAGAGAAGCAACCTAGAACTAAGGAGGAATTTCCTGACAGCGAGAACAATTAATCAGTGGAACAGCTTGCCTCCAGAAGTTGTGAGTGCTCCATCACTGGAAGTTTTCAAGATTTGTCTGAAATGGTATAGGGTTTCCTGCTTGTACAGGAGGTTAGACTAGAAGACCTCCAAGGTCCCTTCCAACTCTGTTATTCTGTTAAACGTTGCAAATAAGCTCAGATTCTCATCAGCAATTATAAACTCTGCAGGTAATCATCAGTGTAATTTACTCGTGACACAAACCCAAATATCTGGGAAAGCTATGCAGGAGGAAAAAAAATCCTATTAGGAGGGATTAGAAACCCAGGGAATCGGTTAAGGCCTGCAAAAGATGCTCCTTCATGAAGAGCATAGGCTCTGCGCATGAGCAAATTCCCCACAAGTCTCTCCGTACACAATCTCTGGGCTGCAGGTTCCTGGATTTTTAGCTGAAGCCGCCTCTGCATAAACACAGCTGGAAACAACTGGAGATTTTGTAATTATTTGTTGCCAACTCCGAGCAAGGAAATGCCAGGGCTTAATTGCATATGTTAATTAATTTAAATGTATGCAGATTTGAAATTGCACAGCATCAAGCCTGAGCATAAAAATAAATAAGACCATTGAGTTTCAGGAGCGGTGATGTCTAAAACTAGTAGTTTCGGAATAGATTGGCCCAGGGGAGTTTGAATGAACCGGGTCAGATGGGTTGGATCGTCAGATGTCACGAGTGCGACAAGTCGCAAAAAAAAAAAAATGCTACAACAGGTGAGCTCACGCACCAACGGATCTGGAGTTTGGCGCACAATTATTTCTGCCATGCAAGGCCTTCTTTTGAAATGGTTTGAAAGCTTCCAGGAAGAAGTGACGGAGAATTATAGGGGTATTTATTTAGGGGGCGGTAGCATGTTTTTGAGATGGGGACTTCAGATCTTGTACAGATTTTTAGCTTCATTTCATTTGCTTCTGGAAGTTAACACTTCTTTTCTTTTTTTTAAATAATCTTTATTTGGTAGAAGTTAACACTTCTGCAATCCAGTTTTAATTTTAAAAATTGGATTTTTTTTTTTAAATGGAGAAGCTTCTTGGGTGAGAACCGAAATGTCTTCAAGGAAAAACAGAAAGTCCAGTTGCCTCTTGAAAAAGTACCTTTGGGACAACCATGACCTGGAAGACTGAGAATCTGCAGAGACGATTAAAAAAAATGAACTATGCCCCAAGTCCATCTAGAAATCTTAGTCTATTGATACAGGGGGGGAAAGTCAATTGAGGTACGTACCCTGTTTCCCCCCAAATAAGACATCCCCTGATAATAAGCCCAATCAGGCTTTTGAGTGTATGGCAATAAGGCCAAGCGCTTATTTCAGGGTTCAAAAAAAATATAAGACAGGGTCTTATTTTGGGGAAAATACGGTAGATTATAAGGTAGCTTCTCATGTTCCTTCAGAACGTAAAAATAGTCTTTGTGAATCAAGCCGAGATCCATCTTAGTTCATTGTTGTGACTCACACAACGACCGATTTGAATTGCTGTGTGAAGATCCAAGTCCCGTACTGCAATTGTGGTTTTCTAAGTTGGAAAGGTTGAAATGCAAGAAGTGTGGAATTATACCTTGGATGTGTTTCTGAGGGAAGTAAGTAAATGGATTATTTGCATAAAGGAAAAGGATTGATTGGTTCAGCTAGTTAACGCCACTTCAGGAGTAACCAATGGACTATGGCAATGGTGCCAATGGACCAATGAACTATGGCATGGTGCCGATCTCAAACATCTGGATGGTCTACCATCCAGATGTTTGAGATTGGCACCATGCCATAGTCTTAACAGATGCCTGTGCTGGCTAGAATTAATGGCAGTTATAACCCAAAAAAATTTCCAGAGGCCCCCAAATGGACAAATCTAGCATTATTTTCACCCAACTTCTGAAAACTTACAGCAATTGGCCAACTTACAGGGACAAAACATTATGAAATCCTACTACGAACACATCATTGCTAATCGGACTTCTGAAAATGAAACATATTCATTCTTTCTGCACATACTCCAATCTATTGAAATGCCTAAAGAAAGAGTTTTCACATGTCTCTAAGAAGATATTTGGGTCAGTTGAGTATCTAACTAACGGCTCAAGGTTTCTCCAGGTGCAACCACTCACAAAACTTACAACAGAACTTTACTGCAAAATTCCCAGAGACGAAGGAACATACGTGGTGGCCTTGAAGTATCACGGATCCATTTTACACCCATTTTCTTTCAGAAAACCATTGCTGGTGTTGCCAAGCTCGGATGCTTGAAAGGCTAAGCTACTCTAAAATAAATGAGAGAGTCTAAAGCTGCAGAAAAGAAAGAGAAACCAGAATACCGTTCTACTTTTAAAAAAAAAAATCTCTTACCTGAAAAGAAAGTTTTGTCGCCAGCTGATATTTCCCACCCAACATGCATAATAGTCGAGTTTGAGCTTCTGTTACAGCTTGCTTGCGGTTCACTGGGATTGATGTAGCTGTTTATTCTGATGGGTCGTTAATATATCCTGATTCCTGGCAGCTGGGCTAATAAAAGTAATAAGTTTCTCCGTAGTCATCTTGCACCACGGTGAGATTTATAGCTCAAAAACAGTGGGAAAGCAGCTAGGGAAGAGGAGACGGTTGCGGAAGAAAAGTTTTAATATTTCAAGCCCTCACCTTCCGTGGCTTCTCCTCGGCTTTGGCCAAGGAAAACATCAAATTAGAAGACCTAGCGGGAACATGAAAAGACGTCAGCTTCTTTCCACCTTAGTCAAGAATCTATCAGCAACCCTTCTTTGAAATTATAGTTCTTCACATGGTTGTACAAGTGTGCTGAAGTGTGTGAGTGTGTGCGCACGCCTTTAAGTCAATCTTGACTCTTGGCAGCTACACAGATAAATAGAAGAGAATATTTGTAGCTCATGGTTGAACTGTGGGGTCCTTGGTGCTCTCTGAGTTTGGTTATTTTCTTGCAGACGTTTCATGACCCAACTAGGGAACATCATCAGTGCAAGAAGGAAGTGGGGTCTGTAGAGAGAAGGAGGAGGAGGAGAAGGAAAAGAAGAATTGAGGGGTCCTTGCTGCTCTCTTTGAGTTCAGTGGTTTTCTTGCAGATGTTTCATGACCCATCTAGGTAGCATCATCGGTGCTAGAAAAGAGTGAGGTTTGCTTCTACCATTCTCCTCTAGCACTGATGGTGTTACCTAGTTGGGTCATGAAACATATGCAAGAAAGCAACCGACACCAGAGAGAAACCAAAGACCCCCACACCCAAGTAAATGCATGTGGGTTTTTTGGCAACATTATTCAGAAGTGGCTTTGCTGCTACCATCTTCCTAGGACTGAGCAAGAGTGTCTGGTCCAAGGTCACCTCCTTGGGTTCCATGCTGAAGATAAGAGGAGAACCCAGCTCTTCCCTCTCCTAATCCACTGCCTTAACCCCTGGTCCAAACTGACTCTCTCTATTAATTTTACTCCATGCCCAAAATAAAAAAGGCCAATAGGTCTCCACCTTGATACCAAAACCTTCTGTTTCGGCACCATGCTATGGTTCTCACGTTCCTTACCGTTGCTCCTAGAGAGAATGGCTTGTTCTGCCCCAGCTATGAACTACAAAGAACGCAGCACACACAAATTCTGTCCAAACCTTCATTTACTAAATCAAAGACTACTAATGAGCTTTCTTAGTAGTCGGCAAACACAAATACAGTTTAAAGCAGTCTTTGCTGAACACCGGCTGTTAATTCAACTTCATTAACAACCAGAAGAGTCCATGAAATAATAAATCAAGTCTGAGCAAACAGTCTTGGAGATATCAGGAAGCTTACAGTGGTTGGCAAAATGCCCAGAAGCAATTTGCAGGAAGAATGCCAAGAGAGAAAACAAGAACCATTCCTGCCTTTTGGCAGTTCTGCATGCCCGTGCATTAAGAATAGGCTCCTCCTCTTCTTCCTCGTCACTGATGGGAGGTTCTGGAGGTTCTGAAGGCCCTGGCTGAATCTCTGCCTCTGGCACCGAGTCCTCTTCAGCCTCTTCACTGTCCGACTCGGGTGCCAGCTGCACAGGCCACTGGCGCATCACCACATCAGCCTCTTCGCTGTCGGAATCAGCTACCAGCTGCACGGGCTGCTGGCGGGCCACAACATGGCTTTGTAAAAGTTCTCCTCAACCCTCTGAGATGTTGAGAGAGCCAGCTTGGCAGGCTTTCTGCGATGGAGCCAGGACTATCATCTCCGTACGATGCTTTGAGCCCATCCTTTGCAGGCCTTCCAACGTCTCCCAACTTCGTTTGCAGCTTCAGAGGTTTTCTTGGCACGACTTGTCGGCTTCCTTCAGTTGAGCCTAATCGACATGCAGTTGATCCAGAACTAAAGGGCCTGTGGGGTTTAGCTACACCATTAGCTTCCTGGGCTCACCACTTCCTCTTTTAATTGCGCAGCTAACGGATTAATAGAATTTACTGTTGCATACGGATTTTTCTCACTGTCCGTTGTTCGGAATCCAATTTTCCAAACCAAAATCTATTCAAGTCATTAAGGATTCCTTGGATGCCAGGTTCAAGAGTCAGCTATTTTCCCGTCATTGTGAAAGCTAGGCAGCGGGCCAGACTCGTTCTACCTTTCTGAAAATGCAGTTAGGATGGACCTAACCTGCTGCTTAATAATGCCTGGTTTGCTGACTGTGACTTTCTCTTCTTCTGCTTCTCCTCCTCCTCCTCCTTCCTCTTCTTCTCTCAAACTTGCCCTCCGTTTCCAACTGAGTGGTGGCTGTGAAAAATTCCTGCTCCCGAACATTAAAATTCTGTTTAAAATTAGCATAATATTGTAGGGGAAATGTGCAAATGAATTCATTGCTCCAAGTAACGTGTTTTTTTTTTCCGAAGAGTAATGTAGTCAGAATCCGGTTTCCCCCATACCTCTGAGCTATTGCAATCAAATTATGTCATTCTGAGCTGCAATTTTCTGATTTTCTCGTGTGTGATGTTTTCGGGAACAAGGGAAAATGAGGAAAGACATGCACAAGGCACCGAAATATTAAAAAGCACACACTCGATTTTTGAAGAAGAGGTATAAGAGCTCTATTATTAATCATGTTTGAGGGAATTAAATGCAATTCAGGGTAATAACCGACCCCATATAATAGGGACCTCCTCGTCTTCAGTTTTTTCTACTGTTATGGTCATATGTGTCTCTTTTCCATTCTCCTTTCAACTATCTCTTTCTACTATCCCACCTTGAAACCTGGAGAATGCTTTGCAGGGGACATCAATTCATGATTCTGGAGGTCCATCATATGATAAGGAAGCGTTGAGGAATTCCAGTACGTCACTTTGGGAACCTCCTTCAAAAGGCAATATTGATTTATTTGTCCAAAAAATTATTTAGCCGCCCAACAATGACTCGCACACAAGGCCGAAGGCTGGTTGACCAGTCCTGCATTAGGAAGGTTGCTAAACCATCCAAAGATAGGAACAGAAATGGCCATCTGTTGAGTCAAGGAATAGGGACTGACTCTGTAGGAGCAGATTTTGGACAAGGTAGAGTAAGAGACAGTTTGAGTTTGTGGGCTGGGACTCCAGTGGGAAGTTTGTGAGTAGAAGATGTGTATGTACAAAGTAGTAAGAACCTTTGTCATGTGGTTGACCAACATTTGGGGACATTGATTTTTGAGGACATTCCATTGAAGACTTCTGGAGAACATTGTTCAGCGGTGGTGTGATTCTTCTTCCTAAGTCTTCCTGTGTCTTTGGATTCTCCTTTGGATTCTTTTTTTTTGGGGGGGGGTCTTTGTCAGTTGGTTCAACCATTGCTAACTCCTTGCTCGGGGGTTCCTCACTTTCTTTTCAGTGTAGCTTGCAAAAGCCCCGCATTCGTTTGACTTTTCTTTTTTTTTATCAGAGGAAATCAATAGCCCTGAACAGCAGAAGGATGCTACTAATCAACCTAGTAGTAAGCAGAATGCTGGCTGGGGAATTCTGGGAGTTGAAGTCCACACGCCTTAAAGTTGCCAAGGTTGGGAAACACTCTTTGATAATAACAAAACCAGCCAAACAAAACAGAAATTCACTTTATCAGTGAGCTGCTGAAAGCTCTTTCAATTCTCTTTCACCTCTATTTGGTGAACACTGGTCTTTTGCGGGGATTAATTACCGAGGCAATTTCTTTTTACGGATGTCATTCAGATTCCACCCCCCCCTCCTTATTTGCTTCTTGGATCCATGCTTATCAGGTCTAAAACACGAGCAGCCGGCTGCATTTTGGAGGCAGAAGTGATGTCAAATGGATGCATTCATTTTACATTGGAAGTCCGCAGCACCATAAATGCCTTTGTAACGGATGGTGAGCTATCAGGACATCTGTTGCTCGTTTCCACTGCTCTCCTGATCTCCTTCTATAGTTGCGTTGCTTTCTTCCGTATACACGGCGCGCCCGGTTGCCCATCGTTCCTTCAAAGAGCTCAGGCTGCCCTAAGGATCAACCCCTCAGTTTTGCTTCCTGGTTGCCCCGCCAAATCGTGGCCGGTTCATGGGGGGTGGGGGGGTTTGTCTCTGATTTCCTGAACCCCTGATTTCCTACGTCAGAAGACGGTTGCCTTGGGCAACCCCGCTAAAGCCAACAGCCCACATTTCAAAAGTGTTTTGATTTTACAGAGCCCTTCGTCTTTCTTATCTCTATCCCGAGAGGATTACATTCCAGCGAATGAGTTGAAAAGGTTTGCTATAACCAAGGCCGGATTGAATCTAGTCCCCGGGGCCTTCAGTTTTTCCTTCCAATAGAAATCTGCGAAGATTTGAAGCCTGCGTGAAAAGCCTGCCTTTTCAACCTGAAACGGACTGCACTGGGAAATAATAATAATAATAATAATAATAAAACTTCTGATATTTCTCCATTGCTGGCAGGTTGTTAGACAGCCGGCCTTGGTGGGTATTTATGTCCCGCATCCATAAACTCATATCATAAAATGCTTGGATGCAAACATTGGTGGAGGAAGGCAGGCGAAGGGAGATTTAATAGTGAGAGTATGTTTGTAATTAAGCCGGCCCGACAATGGTACTTTACGAACTCCCCTCTGTTCATTGCCGACTCGGACGTGATGGTGCTAATTGGTGATTGTAATTCATTCCAAATGCATCCTAATTAAATTACCCATCAGTAGCTGTGAGATTAATGTTCATCATCTAGGTGAGGGCATGATTAAATTTAGGCTTGTCAGATTTTTCAGTTATTAGGAAAAGGGTCACAGAGGACAAGAAAAGGGATAGTGGCAAAACCCGTTGAATTGATATACTCAATATTTTTGCTGGTGGCACCAAAACAAGGGATGAGGCAAATTCATAGAAGGTAAGAGTAGCCATTGCTACTGCTTCCAAGAATTACGTCTTACCTCTCTATCTATCACTTAAATATTGTCTGAAATGATATAGGGCAGTGTTTCCCAACCTTGGCAACTTGAAGATGTCTGGACTTCAACTCCCAGAATTCCCCAGCCAGCGAATGCTGGCTGGGGAATTCTGGGAGTTGAAGTCCAGACATCTTCAAGTTGCCAAGGTTGGGAAACACTGGTATAGGGTCTCCTGCTTGCGCAGGGGGTTGGACTAGAAGACTTCCAAGGTCCCTTTCAACTCTATTCTGATTGATTGATTGATCCCAATTAACAGAATAAAAAAGTTGGAAGGAACCTTAGAGGTCTTCTGGCCCAATCCTATACCATTTCAGAGAAAGAGTTATTCAGCTCTTCTTGAAAACATCCAGTAAACTAAGGAGATTCTCAGCCATCCAGGTCATGGTTGTCCCAAAGGTGCTTTTTCAAGAGGCAACTGATCTTTCTGGTTTTTCTTTGAAGACATTTCGCTTCTCATCCAAGGAGCTTCTTCAGTAATGGAGCACCCACAACTTCTGGAGGCATGCTGTTCCTTTGATTAATTATTCTCACCGTTAGGAAATTTCTCCTCCGTTCTAGGTTGCTTCTCTCCTTCTTTAGTTTCCATCCATTGCTTCTTGTCCTGCCCTTAGGTGCTTTGGAGAATAAATTGACCCCCATCTTCTTTGTGGCAGCCCCTGAGATATTGGAATGCTGCTATCATATCACTCCTTGGCCTTCCTTTCATTGAAGTAGATATGTCAAGCGTCGGGGATCAAAAACTTTTGTGGGCTTCCAAGAGTCAACATCTGGTTGGCCACCATGTGAACGGAATGCTGCTGGCCCTTGGATTGACCTCCCCTCCAGCCCAAAAAAAATCAGTTGCATAAGAACAAGGCTCCACCAAAACGGAAGAGTATTTTTTCAGAAGATATTTAAGGGAATGGATCATTCAGAAGCCTTTGACAAGGGCATGGTGTTGTCTGTGGACTTGGCATCTCTTGGCATGAGGATTTTAAGAAAGGTTATCGAGGTTAGTTCCGGAGAGGCAGTGAGCTTGGATCTAGTTGAAAGAACTTTGTTCCGAACCCTGTAAAAACCTGCTTCTTCTTCTGTTCATCATCCCCGGGAGCTTTTTAGAGGCAAAACCTGAAGAGGAAGCCCTCTTCTCAGTTTTGGCCTCCCACACAAAGAATCTCGTCACCCCAGCATCTCGCTGGATGTTAAATGTATCTTCTCTTCTCTTCTCTTTTTTAATTATAGCCTAAGGAGATTTTATTTAGTCTCTCCTGCCTCTGTTAATGGCTTTCAGCTTCTTTGAGAATTCTCTGCTCTTGTTCAATTGTTGATTGACAGCCCCAGTGTTCTTGGGGAACGGATCTTAAATTCCCGCAGTTCTCTTCATGCCAAGGAGCAGGTGGGCAGGACTTAACCGCTCTTCCTGATGTCGGAATGGGGCAACCGCCATTGTGTCATCCTCTTCCCCTCTTTAAATTTGTAGGGATTGCAGAGGAGCTGAATATACAAAGCAACCATGCCTGCACTCTGTAGACCAGGGCTTCTCAATCTCGGCGGCTCGAAGAGCTGTGGCCTTCCCACAACCCATGCCGGCGGGGGAATTCTTGACGTCCAGTTGACATCCAGACACCTTCAAGTTGCCAAAGTTGAGAAGGACTGCTATTCTTCATGCCAAAGGCAAGTTGCTTAGGATAGCATGGAGGGTCCTTGATGCTCTCTGAGCTTGGTTGCTTTCTTGCAGATGTTTCATTACACAACTAAGTAACTTCATCAGTGCTAGAAGAGAATAGGGTGTGCAGGGCGGAGGAGGAGGAATGTGGGATGCTTGGGGCCCTTCTGAGCTTGGTTGTTTTCTTGCAGACGTTTTCATGACCCAGCCAGGTAACATCATCAATACTACCTGTTGATGATAGCACTGACAGCCCTGATGATGTTACCTAGTTGGGTCATAAAACTTCTGTAAGAAAGCAGCCAAGCTCAGAGAGCACCAAGGAGCCTTCCTCCTCCTCCTTCTCCTCCTCCTCCTCCCTGCAAACAAACAAACAAACCCACCCCCATCTAGCACTGATCATGTTACCTAGTTGGGTCTTGAAACATCTGCAAGAGAGCAACCAAGCTCAGAGAGCACCAAGGAGTCTTCTTCCTCCTCCTCCTCCTTCTCTCTGCAAACTCCATTCTCTTCTAGCACTGATGATGTTACCTAGTTAGGTCATGAAACATCTGCAAGAAAGCAACCAAGCTCAGAGAGCACCAAGGAGTCTTCCTCCTCCTCCTCCTCCTTGCAAACTTCTCTCTGCAAAAAAAACAATAACCCCACTGCCTTCTAGCACTGATGATGTTACCTAGTTGGGTCTTGAAACATCTGCAAGAAAGCAACCAAGCTCAGAGAGCACCAGGGGCTCCCCAGTTCAACCCTGAGCTACAGATACTCTCTTCCGTTGGTATAGCAGCCACCCGTCTTAGATTCAAGGAGGCAGCGTGTAGGTGGTCTACGTGAAGACAGAACCTTGCTAGAGCTGTCCAAAGAATGATTTTCCCTTCCCCTGTTTCAATCTCCATCCCCTCGTGCATTGCTGAGGCACGCTGGCTCGCAGTGATGCATAGCTCATTAGTCTGGACTCTACGGTTGATTGAGATTCATTAATCAAGGAGAGATCTGAACTGTCCAGCTCTGTTATGTGTCATCGAAAGCAGATTTATTTGCTAAATGCGGGGCTCCAGCCAAGGACGGAGTCTTCTGCACCAGCTGGAATGGTTCCCTTTCCCCCCTTCCAAATGAGATGCGTTGCCACAGAAAATGAGATATGAAGTTACATGGCTTCTTTGTCACCATACGTAAACCAATTAATGGATCCAGCGAGGGTAGGAAAGGATTAGGCAAGATCGACTTGTTGTATCGATGGATGCTGAATCCCTCCCTCCCCCTTGGAGTAGTAGCTCTGCAAAGACTAGCAACCAGCCAGCTGCTCAGTCCGAGGGAGCTCAGCCCCAAAGCTACAGCAGGATGCTGTCAGATCTTGCGTTTCTCTTTGCCAGGCTCCCTCCCTCCTTCCCTCTGTCTCTCATGCCAGCATGGTAGCACTGATTGATCTGGTCTGTGATTGCCTTGCCTAGGAGAAGGGGCTGAGGTCTAGTGGGGGGCTCCTTTCTAAAGCTACTGTATTTACATGCTTCCTGGGTTTTTTTCCTTCCTTCCTTCCCTCCCTTCCCTGTTCTGCTTTCCCTCTCCACTTTCTCCTTCCCTTACACAAAACAGGACTCTTGAATCAGACCAATGGCTTTTCTTCGATAACAGAGTTGGAAGGGACCTTGGAGGTCTTCTAGTCCAACCCCTTGCTCAAGCAGGAGACCCTATTATATCATTCCGGACAATGGCTGTCTAGTCTCTTCTTCAAAACCTCCAGCAATGGAGCATCCACAATGAGGACTACATGGCTGGTGTTTTTTTTAGAGCTTCTGCACAATCTTTTTTTTCCCCCTCTCCTGTTACATTTTGAGTTTAATCATATCAACGTGATCTGTGTGGAATAATGACACTTTCCCATCGTTGGGAATTTCCGTTCTGTAACCAAGTTCTTTTCATGTTGGCCAGGCCAGTTCCCAACTCCCACGTAGACCTGGTTAGTTTATCATGGTCTAAATAGATTGCCAACAACCCATGGAGACCTAGGCCACTGCTGGTCAAGAGAAGGAAGTCGCACCTTAGGGCTTATCAGAGCTTTTTTGCCTTGAATCTCGACAGACATGAGAGATCCTTTGTCCTCCTTCATCATCTTGCTGATATTCAATTACTTTGGGTGACCGTTCCATACTTCCCAACCAACACAGGCTCGCGCGTGTGAATACATTGTACAAATTTGCTGTCTCCCTTCCTCTTGCTATTCAAAGAAGCCCTGATAAAATCTCTTGGCGTAAACCATGCAGCTACTTTGAAGAAACTCCTTATTCCAAGTCAACCGGTCGAAAACATAAAGGCCTTCCTTCTTCAGAAGATGCTGACCTGAACTTGACCCTCACAGCATAATTATACGCTGTGTGTCTCTTTGTGTTCCATAAATGCAAAGACACGCACGCAACACCAGATTTATTTTTGCCTTCTAAGACATAGACGGAAGGCGGGCGAGATTGGCCGAAATGGGTAGCTGAGGAGGTTGACAGAACCAAATGAAATGAATACTGTCTCTTTCTACTGTTGGCTTTCTCCAGCTCCAGGGAGCTCAGTATCCAACAGATGGGTGGAATTCAAACCATCATTTTGGCCAGACGAAATGGCCATTGCATTCCAGATGGCAGGGGTCTGCTGCTGCTAATGGGGTTTTGGCCTGGTCATTTGAGCTTTGAGTGAGAACTTGAAATCCATTTGTTTGATGGTTCCTTGATTTGTTTTCTTGGCCGTCCATGGTCTTCTCAAAAGTCTCCTCCAACACCAAAAGTCCAGCGGTGTCAATCCTATCCTGTTTCTTCCCACTCCAACTTTTACTTCCATTCAGACACAGAGAATACTATGCTTTGCCTGATTTTTACCTTTGTAGGTACAGACATAACTTTTTGTAAATTCTCATCGGACTCTTTCTTTTGATGCTATCTTCTCCAGGATCAAGTGAAAAGGAGTATTGGTTGTTCTTCTTGGCTTCTGCTAGGTTTCACAACGGTCTAGAACGGTCTAGAATTTTTTTCACACCATGCCTCACCTCTCTTCTTCTATGTTGAGAGCTGGAGAACATTTGAAAAAAAATCTTGCTCCATGATTTGGTGTTAGTTAAAAGTTTTAAGAAGGGTAGATTGCAGCCGTCTTTTCTCTCCATCATTTGCCTAGCAGCCTTCCCTCCCCCCCAAAAAAAACTTATTCGTGGAATAAGAGGAATTGCCCCATGATTTGGACGCTCATGATCTCTGAATTCAGATACCGCAAAAACGGGTGAATGCATTCTTCTTTCACTTGCTTTCGTGTTTATTGCACCTTTCACTTCGTGGTTGTAAACTACCTTGAGTCACGAGGAGGAGGAAGCCAGCCCGGCCGACCTTCTCTATAAAATGAAATGAATCCCTACGTCTTCTCTAGTGGCAACAGATGGGAAGAGCAAACTCTACATAAACCATTCCTGGCATGAAGCAGAAAAGAAGGTGAGGGACTGAAGCTTAGATCTCGCTTAGAAGAAGAGGCTCAAGTGTGTCACCAAGTAAGTTCCTTCCTAACTGATTGAGGACACAAAGTTCTGAAGAGCACTTACGTGTAGTACTGTTCAGCTGCTCCTGCTTTCAGCAGAGGGGATAGTAGTGAGCTCTCAGCCAGGCTGAACTTTGCAGTTCCAGATAGCTCTTAAGTGGCAGACCTTCTGCAGCCAACCATGGTTGGCTCCCTGCCTGACTAGGGAAGCTAAACTGCTATTTGGCTCTCTATTCTGTGCTTAATGTCTGGCTCCCTGGAACAGGGGTGGGGTGTCCAACCCTGGCAACTGTAAGACCTGTGGACTTCAACTCCCAGAATTCCCCAGCCAGACATGGGGCAGGGGCGTCCAACCTTGGCAACTTTGAAGACTTGTGGATTTCAACTCCCAGAATTCCCCAGCCAGACATGGGGCAGGGGCGTCCAACCTTGGCAACTTTGAAGACTTGTGGACTTCAACTCCCAGATTTCCCCAGCCGTGCTTAATATGTCCACCGAAGCTGCTTTGCTTTGAACTGTTGGGTTAGGCCCCTCTCAACCAAATAAAAATATGAGATTCTCATTGTGAATAATTCATGCTTGTTGCAGTGAAAAAGATTGAGTTACAAAATCTTGAAAGGTAGATATGGCCCTCATTTATGGTCCATAGTACCATCCTGTTCCCTTTGATCTTCTTACAAACTGACTTGGTTCAATGAGGAGGTTATACGACACACACACACACACACACACCAAAATATCCATCTTCTGTTCTTCTGCAATATTTTGGAAATCTCCTTTTTTGTTCCCAGGATCAGAGAAATCCATCGTACCCCATTTGGTGGCGCTCCTGAGATACCTCTCTGGGCCAAAGCAAATGGTGACCTTTTCACCTAGCTGAAAGTCTGTAGAGATTCTCAGTCATCCCAGGTCATGGTTGTCCCAAAGGTGCTTTTTCAGAAGGCAACTGGACTTTCTTGTTTTTTTTCTTTTGAAGAGGTTTCGCTTCTCATCCAAGAAGCTTCTTCAGAACCTTGAGAGTGGAGGTTCGTTCTCGGAGCATGTGGGTTGGTTTCTGAACATTTTCTTACCAGGCTGGTAACATCAGCAGAGTTTAGGGGATGTCAGTGTCGGTGTTCTTCTGCTTATAACGGCTCCATGTGGTTAGTAGGTCTTGTGATGGGGAGGTCACATCAGGTGAGGGTCTTGTGATGAGTCAGGTGTGTGTCACGTCAGGTGAGGGTCTTGTGATGGGGAGGTCACATCAGGTGAGGGTCATTGGAAGGTGAAGTGCTGGTTGGGAGGGCTTGCGTGGGTTGGCCGAGGGCCGGTGCCATCACTGATTAGCTGTGCAGTTGATTTGAATTGTGAGGGGTTCATAGGCTGGTTGTTGGTCGATGTGCCTGTTGACGGAATGGCTTGTGGCGTATTAACTTTCCTCCTCACTGACCTTTCGGCGTTCTTGAGAAACATTTTCCTCTTAATTTTGAAAACGGCGGAGGCGGGAGACAGCAACTTTCGGCAATCTCTCTTGCAAATTTCCCGAGAAAGGGCCATTAAGCATGTGTCACCGGCCTTATTAATTCCATCGTTGTGTTGTTTATTAGGCAGGAAAGTGTGGGAAACCCACCTCTGGATTTTTTAACAAGTCAGCTAATGAAATGTAAATGGTGTAATTGGTCTTGTTCTGGAAGAATTTATTCTTCACCTGTGACCTACCTGATTGCAGTTTGACAACACGAAGGAGCACACAACTCTTCATTAATGACAACAAAACCCTTCAAATTAACGGGCTGGGATGCCCAGGTGCTGGGTTGTGAGAACGATAGGTCACATTGGAGCTCTACCGTGATTGGCTCCGATCTAACCGCGGTATAACTCTTAATTACAGCCATTCCAGGTCAGAAGAGTTGCGAGAGGAAACACTTAATGCTGAAGCTGCCTGATGTCACCAACCATAGATAAGATAAATACGGGGTGGAGTGAGAAGAAGGTCTGTTCAGAATGCTGGTAGCACTACCCACTCTTAACTCCATGAAGATAAGAAGGCCCGGTGGCATCATAATGTTGCCCGTACGGCATTGCTTGTGTAATATTCAGATGTTGCAGGAAAAAATAGACACTGGATGATAACCTAACTGTCAACTCGTAAAGCATTCCTGGCCTGCTCTCGAGTTGCCATAGGCAGGAGGGGTGGGGAACTGACGAGCAACACAACAGCAACCAGTAGCACATTCCACGCATACCTTTCTCAAGGCCGCAGCCTAGGTTACCAGAGTCAGTCGGAGAGAGAGGCGTGTTCTCTACAGCCCGTGAAAGTGCTTCGTTGGAGAATGTGATTTATGACACACCCTGGGAGGAGGGGGGAAACAGGGTCATAGTTGGGACGTAAATTACGTGGGGCAGAGCTGACTCCACTTGGGTATGTGCCGACATGTTGCTCCTAATAAATAACTGGATTTCTTTTGAAACTTGACTCGAGGCTCATGAATTAATTAAGACATCCGTCAGAACCCTGACACTAACATGCTTTCTGCACCCATGTGTAAGATGTCTTCTGCAGGGTTTTTCCTTACCTGATTCTCCAAGCTTCTCTTTTGCTTGTTTTGCGGTTCTTCTGTCTGCTTCTAGGAACTCTTTCTATCCTAGCTTTGAAAGTTCCCCAGATGTAAGTGATAAGTTCCTCTGATTGTAAAAGAGGAAGAAGACTGGCTCAAAGCTACAACCTGCGTCTCTGACAGGGGCGTCCCACCCTTGGCAACTTTAAGACTTCTGGAAGTCTTGCTCTTCCCCATGTTGGCTGGGGAATTCTGGGAGTTGAAGTCCACAAGTCTTAAAGTGTTCATGGTTGGACACCCCTGTTCTGATTTCATCTTCACAGCATTATTGCATCTGCTTGATAAATCTAGGCTTTTCTTGGGCTCTTGTAACTTTGAAATACATCTGATCAAACGTGCAGTGTAGCATCTCAACATCCTTTCTCAGCCTGGTTGCCTTCATCTGTCCTAGACTTCTGCTCCCATAATTCTCCAGCCATCAGAGATTATGAGAGCTGGAGGTTATCTCATACACGAGCACACTGGGTTGGGGAAGTCTACCTTATCGAAAGAACGTAGGTTTCTCCAAGACTTTTTCCATCTCCAAAAGCAGGAATCCGATGTTGATATTCTGAGGAAGTCTTTGGAGGAAAAGTGGGCACGTGGGAGCTTCCAAAAATGGAATCCACACACTTCTTCAAAACTCTTTCTTCCTTGGAGCGTCTCTTCAGACAGGCGGCTCGTGTTGCTGGCCCTTCTTGACAAATGTGCAACGTGTCAAATTCAGGCACCAGGCCTGTTCCGTAGGTTGTGGGTTGTTTTTTTTTTTTTTTTTACGATTATCCCCCTGATGGTTGCCTGAGCAGGTTCTTATATTTTTGAGTACCTGGAAGAGCGATGGATGTTGCGCGTGGAAGAATCGCAGGTGCTGATTTTATAAGTGGCACTTGATGAAAAGCCTGCGGCGTCGCATGAATTCATGCGCAGACGGTGAGCCACTTCAGCCTCCTCAAGAAATTTACTTCGGTACAACCCGCACAACGATTAAGAAGAAGTGGTGTGGCTGAAGAATTGCAGCCAGGAGCCAGGAGGTCGTGTGTGGGGGGGGGGGGGGGGAGGTGTTCCTGAAGCTACTTCGTTTCTCACATCGGATTGCAGGGTAGTCCTCAGTTTACAACTGCAATTGGGACCGGAATTTCTGTTGTTAAGCATGGCGGCCATTAAGTGAGTCATGCTTGATTTTATCATCTTTTTTGCCATGGTTATTAAGCGAATCCAACTTTTCCCATTGACTTTGCTGGTCAGCGGTGAACACACTGGCACACATTAAAAAAATGAAATTCTGGTGTGTGTGTGTGTGTATCCATACACATACATGTTCATACATATACACGTGCAACACGCACGCGCGCACACATCTCACATAGAGTGGTGCGGTGGCCTAGAGGTGGAGCTGTCACCTCACAATCAGGAGACTGAGTTCGATCCTAGGTAGAGGCAGATATTTCTCTCTCTGGGCACGTTGAGAATTTATCTGCTGAACAAAACTCCACATTGGCGACAGGGAGGGCATCCGGCCAGTAAACACTCAGCTCCATTCGGTTGCCCAGACTCCACCCTGCAAGGGATTATGGGGTCGTTAAATGAAAATGATGATGATGGTGATGATGATATATTAATCACAGACCAATGATTACTTAATGGGTGTAAGTCTTTTACCTCGTGTCTTCTGCCCCAAAAGCAGAAATCTGGTTCTTCTATCTATTATGTAAGGGAATTTAAGCAGAGGTGAACTACTTACAAACTGACTCAGCTTGTAATGGCCCAATCTGTGTATGTTTGCTCTGAAGCACATCTTACTATATTTAGTTCACGCTTTTCACCACGGAAGCGTGTATCACACACACAGTGGAGGAGAGGATCAGCGTGATAAATAATGAGCAATGCATCCAGAAGTGCTAAACGGCTCTCGGTGTGGAGATGTTTCTTGGTGCTTGGACAGCTGGTATGTCGCTGAGCTGTGGCCTCTACATTGGTCAACGGGGAGAAGAGGATGAAATCTCTCCTCCTTTCAGGCCTCCCCTTTTGCTTCTCTGGCATTTAGTGCAGTTTCCATCCGTGTAGCTAAGAGAACGAGAGAAGGATGAGTCACGCCCTGTGAGTCAAGAGGAAGAACATCAAAAGATATTCCTAATTCTTGCCCTAGGGTTCCGGCTAATTCTAGGATTTTGCTAGCTGAATGGAGCCAAAAGATCTGGTGGACTTCTCGTAAACTTAACTCCTTTCAGTAGACGGGAATCTCTGCAATTCAGGGTTGAATTGTAGGGTCCTTGGTGCTCTCTGAGCTTGGTTTCATCAGCGGTGGGTTGCTCCCAATTCGGCCCAGTTCTAAGAACTGGTAGTGATGGCGGCAGGAGGCTCCACCCACCCGCTCGGGGACGACATGCGCAGAAGCGTTGTGCGAGCGAACTGGTAGCAAAGGGTTTTAGAACTATTGGGTTTCATGACGGAACTAGACAACATCACCAATGCTGGAAGGAAATAGGGTTGTGGGCAGGAGAAAGGAGCAGGGGAGGAAGAGGAGGAGGAGGAGGAGGAGGAGGAGGAGAAAGGAGCAGAGGAGGAGGAGAACTGGGGGTTCCTTGGTGGTCTCTGAGCTTGGTTGTTTTCTTGCAGACATTTCATGATCCAACTAGGTAACATCATCAATACTAGAAGGAAGTGGGGTTGTGGACAGGAAAAAGGAGGAGGAGAGGAGGAAGGAGCAGGGAGGAAGAGGAGCACAATGACCACAACAATGATTGTGGGGTGTCTTTCTTGGGTTCTGAAGCTTGACACTTGCCAGTCTAATCTCTGGTGTTTTTTTTAATTTGACTGCCTTTGACACGTCTATTGTTTCTATACTTTTTTTTTGGCTACACACTGACCAGAGTCACTTCTAGTGAGATTGGCAGCCGTATAAATGTGATAAATAAATGCGGCTCTTTCTGCCCGGCCTTCCTACAGAACCTTCAGCCAGCTTCAAATCGAGATGCTCCTGCTTTGCGCCATCCGAACGGGCCACTCGGACCTTGGAAGGGCCCCTTCTGATTCCCCACGTCACGCTGTCCCTCTGGCCGGAAGTAGCAAAACGCCGTTGCTTGGAGTGGTTTCTTCTCCTGCATTTTGCAGAGATTAAAACTCCATCTGGGGCCATTGGAAAGTCCGCTGTGATGGAATAGCAGGCAATAAGACCTGAGAGGATCATTAATAGAAGAGAATTTATGTTCAGAGCGTTGAGTTTTACTAAAGAGAGCTGGCTCTAAAGGCCGATTCGCTCCCCTTCCTTCCACAATTTTTTTTTGCGTAAAAGGCTATCTGGGGAAACACGGCTTCCATTTAACAATCGTCCGTGTTCAGGATGGAATATTTTGATCGGTGCTCCGCATCCTGCCAGGGATGAAAGCGTAGTCTCCAGGATTCTCATACGCCCTACCTGGTGTGCTTTGAAGCTACTGTGATTAAGCTGGAGAAAGTAACCAGGACTGGTGTTGAAAAATGAATTAAAGTGAAGGTTGGTGCAGTGGCTAAGACGCTGAACTTGTCGATCGAAAGGTCGGCAGTTCGGCGGTTCGAATCCCTAGCACCGCGTAACGGGGTGAGTTCCCATTACTTGTCCCAACTTCTGCCAACCTAGCAGTTCGAAAGCACGTTAAAAAATGCAAGTAGAAAAATAAGGACCACCTTTGGTGGGAAGGTAACAGCGCTCCGTGCGCCTTTAGCGTTGAGTCATGCCGGCCACATGACCACAGAGAACGTCTTCGGACAGCGCTGGCTCTTCGGCTTTGTAACAGAAATGAGCACCGCCCCATAGAGTCGGGAACGACTAGCACATATGTGTGAGGGGAACCTTTACCTTTACCTTAATGTTGGTGCAGATATCTTGCAGCTACATTTCAGGGAGGTCGAGTGGATTTGTGAAGGCCCATGCTTAGCTCAGGGGGGAGGGGCCAACTCTTAATTGTAGGCCAACATTGAGATCTCGAAGTATTTGTTTCTGAGGAAATGTTACTAGCATTGATGGTCTCAACTTTTGTGTTACTGAAAATAAATCCTCTTCCTGTTAACCTCTCCATAATCTAGAGTCCATCAATAGATGATCACAGCATGAAGACAGACAGGTGGAGATGTTTGTCACAGACCATGGATACCTGCTGGGGGTGGTCAGGTTTCTTGAATTCTCTTTTGTAGTCTATAAATCGTGAACTATGGTGCAGCTTTGCAGTGTGGCCGTCATTCAAGCTGCAAGCAGATTTAAAGTCTGTGTGAAGCCTTGAGAACAGGTATCCCTCAACTTGGAGTGCAGGGTCATTGGTAGGATGATGACACCTTAGCTGTATGTTGCCCCTGAGGCTGAGCCAGAAATACTATGGAAGTTTTGACCAGTACTTAAAGCTGTGAAGGACTGGATGAGTAGAAAGAAGCTCTGACTTAACCAAGATGGAATCTCTATAGATTCAAGAACATTGAATGAAAATTCTAGGGGGACTTCTGGATGAGAACTGCTCTTCTCCAATCTGAGGGTCTTCTTGGATTCATCACTTCTGCTGGAACAACGGGTGGGTTCCATGAGCAGAGGGCTTGTGCCCAGTTTAGTCTGGGGTCCCAATCATAGCTCAACCTCGATTGAGAAGCCCTGTCAACATCAGTTCAGGTCCTCATCATCACATGATTCCTGCAATGCCCCCAAAACTGACCTAGAAAAATGCATGGAGGCCAAATATGAGCAGTCAAGAGGTTAGTGATGGAGAGCCACTAGTAGAATTGTAGCAGGAGATCAGAGGTGGGGAAATTACACACAAACACACACACACACCCTTTATGACTTGTGGACTTCAACTCCCAGAATTTTGGCTCAAAAATTCTGGGAGTTGAAGTCCACAGAGCATAAAAGAGGCATAGTTTCCCATCCCTGAAGTTGTGATAATAGAACATAAATTCTCTGGTCACCAGGAGGTTTCTGAGTCTTATTGAAGTTGATCTGGTCCTCTAAACCGAGACCCAAGGGTCCATTCCTAGAGGTGGCATCCCATCCTGTGAGTATACAAGGGGACATGGGGTCAAAGACAGTGCTGGGTAGCTTGGCATCCTTCCTCCCAATCTTTCAGGTAGCTGTTAAGACAAGGTTGTTTCTACAGGTGGTTAGATCTTGACTGTAAATGCTCTTACGTGATTTTAGGACGAACAGGTCAATGTTTTATTTTTGACAGGGGCTGCTGGTGGGTACGACTTTTATTATCATTTGGTCACTTGTCTGTGTTTTAATTCCTGTTAGTCGTGGGCGTTGGGGTGGTAGAAATGGATGTAATAAATAAATAAACAGAAGGAGAAGAATTAAACGCTGCCTCAGGACAGTGCCAATTTGACAGCAAAACTTCAGTAATGATTTTAATCCGGCCCTTTGGGGAAGGAAATCTTTTTTTTTTTAATTAAAACAAATATCAGATGTTAACGCAATCAATTAAAAAGAGCAATCCAAACAGAAATGTGCTCTCTCGCTCTCTCTTTGCTGTTTTTGTTTTCTTTTTTACTCTTCCATAATTAATTCAGCCAGGAAACTTTTGTGTGTGCAGAACGGTTGTTAAATTGATCACGAGTCGCCGAGAAGTCAAAGAGGCCCTTAAACACCCAGAGAAGCAGAATTTCAGCTTCAAAACCAATAAAACTTTGGCAGCCTTGCGTAGGATCTGCAACATCTGAACAAATACACTATTTTCCTCCGTCAGCCATCAGCAACTCCTTGCCTTACGAGATCTGCTGGTTTATTTTTCCTCTGTCTTATATTCTAGCTCAGTGTTTCTTCAATCTTTTGCTCCCGGGACCCCTCCCCACTTAAATAATAATAATTAAAAAATAACACGGATATATTCTTACAGTATTGATTTATTGATACGTGTAAAAATAGCAGTTAAATCCATTGGATCCTAACATCAATAAAACATGTTTCATGAAAAAAGAACCTATATCTTTTAACAAGCTATATCTATCTATATCTATATCTATATATCTATATCTATATCTATCTATCTATCTATCTATCTATCTATCTATCTATCTATCTATCTATCTATCTATCTATATCTATATCTATCTATATCTATCTATCTCTCTATCAATCTATCTATATCTATCTATCTATATCTATATCTATCTATATCTATATCTATCTTTATCTATCTATCTATTTATCTATCTATCTATATCTATCTATCATCTATCTCTCTATCTATAGATATATATATTTTATATATATACATACACACACACACACACACACACACACACACACACACACACACACACACACACACACTGAGAAGAGTGGCATTGGTTCACTTTTGGAAATCTCTTCAATATCTGGGAAATTTTATTTCATGCCCCCCCCCCGAGAATGGGGAGCAGGCCCCCAGATCACATTTGAAAAAAGGCTGTTCCATTTGGTTTGCGTGGAGACCCACCTTGCAAAAGTGACTTTGGGTGGCTAAGAGAATTTAAAATATCAGTACTATGACCATAAGGTAGTCCTTGACTTGCAACGGTTCGTTTCCAGACCGTTCAAAGTTACAACATCACTGAAAAATTCAGTTTGCTTTAGGAAGTAGCCCGGTTGTAGTGTAACTAAGAGGTGAAGGTAGTGTCTATTAATGGTAAATTTGTGAGCATTCTCCTTTGTAAGCCAGGAAGCATTGATTGTCAAAAGGATGAGTAAGAATATTGAACTGCTCGGCTGTTTCACCTCTCTAGCTTGTTTGTTCAGTTCCAATCTTAGACTTCAAGTAGTTGCTCCCAGTTAGCATCCTCCAGAACATTTCTTTATTAATTAATCCTATCTTTATTCACACCGTGCTCTCTTAGCTGCAGACAGCAGGTAATAGGCACAGATCAAGCAGGCGGAGATGATAAATTATCTATTGAATAATTAACAAATTAGCCCCAACGGATGGAAGCAAAGCTCAGATTTGTTTAGAGCATGAAACAGGTTGTTCCTACCTCTCCAGCCACGGTGTGATATTTTTTTTTTCTTTGGAAGAGTGACATCTTGAAGAGCTTTCCTGGGTTCTTCATCCCTGGTTTACATTTGTGGTCAAGTTCCTTGTTAGGTGTCTTAACTACCTTGGGGTTCCAGACATGGACCTGGTGCGATGGAGAATGCAGAAGATTTTGGTTCGAGAAGAAGACACGGCCATCCACCAGTGGTGGGAAATATCGTGGCATCAACAATGGATGGAAACCTTCATGTATGGGCTTTGCAGGTGGCACCTGTCCAATAGGATCCCTCACCAAAGAAAAATAGACCCCTTTTCTTCTCCAACACAACTGTTGTGGTTCTGCTAAAGGTGAAAAGCCCGCAACACAGAAGCAATTTAAATAAATATGAGGTTCTACTGCCACCATGTGCAGTAGGGTGGCTCAAGAGCTGCATTATTTATTACGACTTGATTTCCCCGGCCCTTGCCTCGCCACTGCCCGAGTCTCAATTTTTCACGAACCTACAAGGTCATCAATAATGTGGGGGAATTAATAATGTATCTTCAGCTCCACATCGTAGCTCTATTTACAGCATCCATAATATATTCAAATAACAGATGAATTGACACACAGTTTAAAAAGTGAAATTGATGGGATGCTCCATTGATTCTTCGGCGCTTTTTCAAAAGGCGGACATTTGACCCATGGGTGAGAGCTGTCGTGTCACATCTCCCATTTTTAGGGCTGCGCGAGTCCTGATTGGCTACCACGCTGCTTTAAAATGACCTCAATTCGGAACCGTAAATGGCATTATTGAGTGAGTGGGAAAAGGCCAGCCAAAAAATAGATGTGAATCTTTGTTGATAGTGGCACCCACAATTGCTGGCAGATACACACTACATAAAACACTATTTCTTCCCACTTTACTTGGGTCAGTTGTTTGTAATGTCACCATGAGTAACACACTTCCTCACCGCTCATTGATAGGTGTTTTTTTTTTTTGGTAGGAACTGTATCGCTGAACATGAGAAATATATTTGATTGACATCTGGAAGGAGATGCTAGACTCCAGCTATAACATATGTAGACTTCCAACTCCCAGAATTCCCCAGTTGGTAGGTAGGTAGGTGAGTGCTATTCTCCAAAGCACCTGAAGGTAGAACAAGAAGTAATGGGTGGAAACTAAACAAGGAGAGAAGTAACTTAGAACTAAGGAGAAATTTCCTGACAGTTAGAACAATTAACCAGTGGAACAGCCTGCCTCCAGAAGTTGTGAATGCTCCAACACTGGAAGTTTTTAAGAAGATGTTGGATAACCATTTGTCTGAAGTAGTGTAGGGTTTCCTGCCTAGGCAGGGGGTTGGACTAGAAGACCTCCAAGGTCCCTTCCAACTCTGTTGTTATTATTATTATTATAGTGAGTGGAAGGAAGAGGATGGATGGATGGACGGATGGACATATAGAGATGAGATCACCTTGATTATCTGCAAATGGTCCTGTTAAATTCATTCCTTAACACAGTACAGTTTAACAATGCCATTTTGAGAAGTGAAAATACAGGCAAATTAAAACTGCTGGCTTTCCCTGCTGTTTATACGAATAAAGTTTGCTGTAAAGCGAATAAAATTATAAATACAGGAAGATTCTCCTTCTCTAGAATCTTCTTGTAACTAATTTAAGAATGGGGAATTTGAAGTCTTTCGACTGTTGCTGAACTGAGGCCCCTAACATCCCTCACTGGTCTGGCCAGCGTGATGGTCCTGGGGTTGTAGTTCAGCAAACTTCAGAGAGCCCCCATCTCATCGTTACGCATATAATTCTGCCCTCTCCCGTCCTAGTTGTCCAGCTACTCTTTCTCCCCTTTCCTTGGAGGTCACATTCCACCTTGCCAGCATGATGTTCGGCTGCCCTCTTCACCTGCTTTCTCCATTTGCTCCCCTGCTTAGAAAGAGTCCACCGTGTGCTAGCCGGTTTCACGAAGCGCTTGAGGTGAGCTTGAGCGATTTCGAACCGGATGCCACTGTCAACACCAGCTTGTGGGTGACTGATACGGTCCAGAGTCTGCCAGGGTACGGAGTGGGATAAGTGTGCCTGACGCTTTGTGATAGAGCTGGTAATTACATTTCTCCATGAGTGATATTAATAGTGAAAGGAGATGTCAGCCCGCTGCACGAGAATCGGTCAGACAAGAGGCTGCGGGGAGCGATGGAGCCATTTATTAACCTGATGAATTATAGAAATACGGGCTTTTCTGTAGGACGCCAAAGGCTTCCTTAATCATGAGCATCTGAGTCCCTAAGGCCCTTCTGGAGACACATTATCCCAACCTTCTCTTCCGCCATCCTAGAGAAGGACCAAGCAGACAACTCTGCAGTCTGTCTTCCTGGAACGTATGGCACTCTGCATCTCTTAAGAACGAGGTGGAACACGGTCAGTTGGCTTCAGTTGGTTCCTGATGATGTTGGGAATGGTGGTCTTCGTTCAGTTGTGTCTGACTCTTGGTGAGTCTGCGGTCCAGGTCTCTCCACCTCTTCCAGTCTTGCACTGCTTCTTTGAGTTCTCCTGTAGATGGTGTCCAGCTACTGTTTCCTTTGATGGCCTTTACCGCTAACTCTTCCCAACATAATTGCTTTCTCTGGTGAAATCGCCTACATGACGGCCAAAATAAGCGAGACTCAATCTTGTGATTCTCTTTCCTACCTTATTGCCACGAATGAAAATAGCAAAATATTCCGGCTTTGCGATGGATAAATGCCAAGCATGAAGTGAACTATCACAAGAATTGTTACTTGAACCCTGGCTTTCTACTCAAATCGCATCAGGACTGGTTTGATGGTACTAATTCCCCAACCTCTATCCTCATGGAAGATGTTATCTTGATGGATTATGGCAGTGATGGCAAACCTTTTTTTGCTCGGGTGCCAAAAGGGCGCGTGCGTGCGTGATAGCACGCACACGTCCACACCCATAATGCAATGCCCTCCCCCTGCCCATGCGCGCACAACACCCCCCCGTGCTGCTCCCCCTGCGCATGTGCGCAGGCCTCACTGGAGCCTCTGGACTTCTGGTAGGCCCGTTGGCCCATTTTTTGCCCTCCCCAGGTTTCAGGAAAGTCTCCGGCAGTAATTTTTCAAGCAAGGTATCCCAAATGGGCTAACTTACAGAATGCATCTAAAATCTGGAACCCATGACTTCCAAGGAGCTGAAATTTTGCAAAGTTCTACCATTGTTGAAGGTATTGAAGAATCTGGTAAAGTACCGTATTTTTCAGAATATAAGATGCACCTTAGTTTTTGGGGAGGAAAATGGGGGGGGGGGAATCTACCTACCAGGTATTCATCTTGCTAGTGTCCTTAGTCTGATCAGCTTCAGCACATTATTTTATCCCCTGGTTAGGGCTGAAAAAGCCTTTTTCGGAGGGAATAGCAATGAAAACAAGCCAGGAAGGGCCGTGAAGATCGTTAGCATCTCGTTAGGGCTGGGGAAAAAAGCTTAGTAAAAGCTACATTTGGAGTATAAGACGCACCCAAATTTTCAGCCTCTTTGGGGGGGAAAGGTGCGTCTTATACTCCGAAAAATACAGTATATTTATATTGCCTCCAACAATCTGGGTCCTCATTTTACCTACCTTGGAAGGATGGAAGGCTGAGTCAACCTTGAGCCGGTGAGATTTGAACAGCTGAACTGCTGATCACAGTCAGCTAAAGTAGCCTGCAGTACTGCACTCTAACCGCTGCGCCACCTTGGCTCAATAATGCAACAGTTCACAGGGAGGCTTATTAGATGCTGCCCTCTCCAAGCCATCTCCTTAACCATTGTTCTTCTCCTGCCCTTCTCTCCTTCCTTCAAAACAGTACAGAAATATACTAGCTGGAAATAAACACCTGAGGCTGTGATACGTTATGGTGCTCCGTTAATTGACTTTTAAATCAGAGTGTCACTGGGGTAGCTTTAAATTCCCTGTTCAGAGTGCTTGACAAAATGCAGGTGGTTCTGCATTTGGTTCTTTCAGATGCTATCTCTTGGGAGGCTGGCAGGATCAGAGCCTTCCAGCCAGGTCTTAGGTTTTTCTAACCAGTGGTGACGAGTGGCCACGAGTGAAGCTTTTGAGGTCTTTGGTAATAATCAAAGAAGAAGTTCTCCGTGGACCATCATGTTGGTGCCTCTCTAATAGACCTGCTTTCTGGATATCTGGACCTCCTTAGGTAGACCTGTGCAGAAGTCCATTTTGAACCTTGGGCAAGCTTTCTTTGGACACAGTTAGCCTGTGTCTACACAGCATACCTGAGAGAGCCAGTTTGGTCTACTGCAGTGTTTCCCAACCTTGGCAACTTGAAGATATCTGGACTTCAACTCCCAGAATTCCCCAGCCAGCGAATGCTGGCTGGGGAATTCTGGGAGTTGAAGTCCAGATATCTTCAAGTTGCCAAGGTTGGAAAACACTGGTCTACTGGTTAAGGCTAGAAACCAGGAGACCGTGAGTTCTAGTCCCACTTTAACCATGAAAGACAGCTGGGTGACTTTGGACCAATCACCAGGAGACAGTGAGTTCTAGTCCCACCTTAACACTAAAAGCTGGCTGGGTGCCTTTGACCAATCACTGGGAGAGTGTGAGTTTTAGTCCAGCCTTAAGCATGAAACCCTGCTGGGTGACTTTGGGCCCCTCCCACTCTCTCAGCCCAATCCACTTCACAGGGTTGTTGTTCTGGGGAAAATAGGAGGAGGAAGGTGTGTTGGATATATTTGCCACCTTGAATTATTTGTAAAAATAATAAAGGTGGGATATAAATAAAGGATGGATGGATGGATGGATGGACGGATGGAGAGAGGATAGATAGATAGATAGATAGATAGATAGATAGATAGATAGATAGATAGATAGATAGATAGATAGATAGATAGATAGATAGATAGAAAGAATTAGGTAGGTAGGTAGGTAGGTAGGTAGGTAGGTAGATAGAAAGAAAGAAAGAAAGAAAGAAAGAAAGAAAGAAAGAAAGAAAGAAAGAAAGAAAGAAAGACAGAAAGACAGAAAGAAAGAAAGAAAGAAAGACAGAAAGAATTAGGTAGGTAGGTAGGTAGGTAGGTAGATAGATAGATAGATAGATAGATAGATAGATAGATAGATAGATAGATAGATAGATAGATAGATAGATAGATAGAATTAGGTAGGTAGGTAAGTAGATAGATAGATGATAGATAGATAGATAGATAGATAGGTAGATAGGTAGATAGGTAGATAGGTAGATAGGTAGATAGGTAGATAGGTAGATAGGTAGATAGATAGATAGAATTAGGTAGGTAGGTAGATAGATAGATAGATAGATGATAGATAGATAGATAGATGATAGATAGATAGATAGATAGATAGATAGATAGATAGATAGATAGATAGATAGATAGATAGATAGATAGATAGATCGAATTAGGTAGGTAGGTAGATGAGAGAGGGAGGGAGGGAGAGGAATAATCAGATCAGAGAAACTCCAACATCTGTACAGGTTCCTAAACTCAATCATTTTTGGTGGGATGAGGTTTATTGTGTCAACCCAAACAACAGGTTAATTTGCAGCTGAGTGGTCTTCTGAACCTAGCTCTTCAGACTGTCCACGTTTTCATTAAAGCTTCCCTCCTTTCTTTTCCTCCCCTCTCATAATCCATTCGCTTCTGTGTGAATCTAAGGGCCATTTCCCCAGGGTCTTCCCCAACACGCCAGAAGGTCGCCGCTGCATGCCACAATTATAGAGAAGAGTTGGTTCACACGTGTTGGCTGAAAAGGGAGATAAAACAACCCACATCGGAACAGGTAGAAGGTAAAAATAACCCCAGTCCAGTTTCCTGATTCAATTTATTGTTTGCTAACAAGGTGGCTAAACCTTTAAGTTGCTTTGTATTGATTTGGAGACTGTCAATAAGTCAATTTGGAGGCTGTCTTCCTCAGATGGAGAAGTCAAGGATAGTCAGTTGTAAACCAACGAGATTTGTCTTGTCTTTTCAAAAAAAAAATGACCGTATTCCTGTCTGAAGGATTCTTCTGCCTAGGGAAGTGAAGAATGCCAGTTCTCGCTGTAATCTTCATGTAGTACCAATTGCCAGAAGCCCACAAAACAATGCAATGCCTCTGGATTTAAACCTGCTCTGAGAAATTGTGATTTTCAAACAAGGATCTCCGTCACAACTAAAAAGAGGCAGCTAAAACTTTCTAAGACTTCGACAATCCACTCCATCTTCTGGGCGCGGTAAAAAGAGCCGAGGTGGCGCAGCGGTTAGAGGCAGGTACTGCAGGCCACTTTAGCTAACACTGATCCGCAGGTCAGCGGTTCAAATCTCACCGGCTCAAGGTTGACTCAGCCTTCCATCCTTCCGAGGTAGGTAAAATGAGGACCCAGATTGTTGGGGGGCAATATAAATATACATTGCTTACTGGTGTAAACCGCTTAGAGAGTGCTTGCACTGTGAGGCGGTATATAAATCTCACAAATAAAAAATAAATAAATAAATAAATAAATAAATAAATAAATAAATAAATAAATAAATAAATAAATAAATAAATAAAGTAAGTTATTTTTATCTCAAGACTTGGGTGAAGATAGCAGGTGGAATTTTGAGATGTATCCAAGTTCCTATTTGGAGACTTGGTAGTCCCTGTAGGGCTTGGGAGGCATATCAGAATAGAGTGGAAGAGACCTTGGAGGTCTTCTAGTCCAACCCCCTGCTCAAGCAGGAAATTCTATAACCATTCTGGGCAAATGGCTGTCCAATCTCTTCTTAAAAACTTCCCGTGTTGGAGCACCCACAACTTCTGGAGGCAAGCCGTTCCACTGGTTTATTGTTCTCACTGTCAGGAAAGTTCTCCTTAGTTCTAGGTTGCTTCTCTCCTTGATTAGTTCCCATCCATTGCTTCTTGTCCTGCCTTCAGGTGCTTAGGTTGAACCCCTCTTCTTTTTGGCACCCCCTCAAATATTGGAATACTGCTGTCATGTCACCCCTAGTCCTTCTTTTCTCTAGACTAGGTTTTATTTCCCTTTTTAGACGTTCTACCCAAAACTTACCAGATCTTTGAAGAGCATTGCTTCATGATGGGAACATGTAGTTTATCCCTCCTAAGGTTATTGAGTCCCCAAGAGTGGATGGAGTAGCTTGAGGGTACCTTTTCGTCTTCCAAAAAGAGTTTGTGGCAACAACGCATGTGTTCAAGTTGTCAGGAATACTATAAATGCTACAGAAATCCGTATGTAGAGCAGAAATGAATGCAGGGTGATGCAGGATTCTTTGCCATCAACGTCAACATACAGATCCACCTTGAAGGCAATCCACGATGGAGCTCGCTTAATTTGATAACTAGGTTAAGGATGTGATGTGAACATAACCGGTTGCTGCCCCTTGCATAGACGTCATGCGATGTGCCTCCTATTGCTTACATATTTGCGCTGTTCTCTCTGTAAATGCCTTTTGCAAAATAAGTACAATTGTTGGGCAGTTTCTTCAGCGCCCCAAAATAATTCAGATCTGGAAACTTACCGGGAGTAGCTATATTTTCTTGAAAATCCTGACGAATCCATCTTTCAGTTGGGAATCACAATTACCAGGCTTACGTTCTGGGACAGCACTTATCTGTCCAGCAGTTTATAAAATTTGCGACAGAAACATGGTGCCATTTCATGGGGCAAGGAAATCAAGAGCACACGGAAAAGCGGTTTCTGAACTATTCCTGGAAGTTTTGGTGCTTTCCAAAGATGGAAATCAAATGCATGTGATTGAAGGCGTGCAGGAAACCATCTGGCTTTATAGCATGATTTTAAAGAAAATGATCTTCAGCATCCCTTCTGCAGTAGCCCAGCTAGACAGCATAGACACCAGACTGGAAAGAGTAGCAGTAGCAGCCTGATGGACCTAACAAGCAGCTCCTGAAGATCCCAGAACATCTTAGATGTTTGTGTGGAGGTGACCCTAACAGGAGCCATAAGGGATATATACCGTATTTTTCGGAGTATAAGACTCACCTTTTTCCTCCCTAAAAGTGGCTGAAAATTTGGGTGCGCCTTATACTCTGAATGTAGCTTTTTCAAAGCTTTTTTTCCAGCCCTAACTAGGTGCTAACGATCTTCCCAGCTCTTACCTTGCAGGTTTTTCCATTGTTACTCTCTCCGAAGAATGTTTTTCCAGCACTAAGTCTTTGCAGAATTTTTTTTTATTGCTCTACTTGCTCCGAATAAGTTTTTTTCTAGCCCTAACCAGGTGCTAACGATCTTCCCAGCTCTTACTGGCTTGCAGGTTCTTTCATTGTTATTCTCTCAGAAGAAGGTTTTTTTAAGTCCTAACCAGGGGATAAAACAATGTGCTGAAGCTGACCAGACTAAGGACGCTAGCCAGATGAATACCTGGTAGGCAGATTGTTTTCCCCTATTTTCCTCCCCAAAAACTAAGGTGCATCTTATACTCCGGTGCGTCTTATACTCCGAAAAATACGGTGTTTATTTATTTATTTGGTAGCTTTTATATGCCGCCCAACTCCCGTGGGACTCAGATAGAAGTGGAGGAACCTCTGGCCAGCGGACTAAAAGTTCTCAAGGTCTCTGGAATACTCTTGATTCCAGAGAACAGGGACCCAAGCTTGTAGACCTCAGTCAAGGACACCTACCTTAAATACTTAATTAAAGCCATTTAATTACAACGTGACAGGCCACTCTATTAAAAAATAAACCCTCAAAGCAATTTACAATAAAGTAATTGCAAACATATTAAGAATATGGGAAGTACCATCAAAACTATGCGCCAAGTTACAATCGTGATTAGGTAGCTCGATCAGGGCAAGGAGAAAGACAGGCAAATATTTGCAAGAGTTAGCAAGTAATATGGTGAGTTATCCAACCTCAACGTGTATAGAGAACATTGGGGAGGAATTCGCTTCATTAGATACCAATAACCTCGTGGTGGATGTGGTAGGATCCAAATTCACTTGCCAATTGGACTTGGAATAAACCCAGTTAAGCTTGGAAGGAGGATTTCTTCCCAATTCATCCTCCAACAGGGAGCATTTACCGCATCAGTAAACGTAATTCTAAAACTATGAGGAGATGGTTGCACTTCTGGCTTGGGAATTGAGCTAATAAAAGCTTTTGTGGAAAGGCTGTGTAGGACCTTGTTTAAATCAGAGCTAGTTTTCTCAGTATTCGGGAAAAATCATGGTTAATCTTGTTATTGTATTGGGGAAAAATCTGGACTAAGCATCTTATCGGTGTCCTACTTTTGGTCCCTGCCTAGGAAACCAGCCAACATTTCCACTTAGATTTCGAAAATAAATGTTGGGTTTTAACCTGTCTCCCTTTCTCGCCCATGGGGGGGGGGGAAAGGGTTGTAAAAATCAGGTGTGACTTACTTAAGAACCACCTGGTTTAGCCATGGAAATTCTGGCCACAATTGTGCCCGTACGTCAAAAGATACCTGGAGTTAGAAGAAAAGATGGATCATGATCGAACCATGTTGGTGAGGGCCTTTAGCAGGGGTGGGTTTCTCTTACCTTCCCTACCGGTTCGGAAGTGTGCACGTCTCATCAGAAGTGTGCGCGCATTACACCCGGGTACTGACCCTCTGCGCATGCGCAGATGCCTTTGTGCATGCACAGAGGATTCGTGGCCAGCCGCTTTCAAGCAGCGGTAACTGGGGAACCGGTTCGGGGGTGTGGCAAGCCGGCCATCGCTACCGGTTCGGTAAATGGGGCCAAATTTCTGCCACTGGCTCTCGCGAACCGGTCTGAACCGGTAGCAACCCACCACTGGCCTTTAGGTGTTTTTTGTTTTTGTTTTTAGATTCAGGGAGGCCTGAAGACTCAAATTCCATTTGAGTTCCTCCCCGTCTCGCTCTGATCTTTCTCTATTGTTTTTGTCCATTGAAGTCAATGGCCCGGTAAATAGAAGTCTCTTCGCCGACCTAAAATATTGGAAGCCCATCCAGATGTATATTTTCACTGACTCTTTTACAGCCTTGAATAAAAGCATTCCTGTCTCTGGTCATTTCAAATACGAAACGAGATTTTGGAGATATTTCTCCTCCATCTTTGTGGCCTGGAGCGATTAATCCATGGTGCCAAACACGCACCCACAAAAAATAAAGAGAGAGAGAGAGAGAGAGAGAGAGAGAGAGAGAGAGAGAGAGAGAGAGAGAGAGAGAGAGAGAGAGAGAGAGAGAGAGAGAGAGAGAGCTGATCCATCTGAATGGTTTATCATTCTATCTTTAGACTCCAAAATTGGATGGTTTTCTTGGTATGCCAGGGAGGGAGGGAGGGAGGGAGGGAGGGAGGGAGGAAGGAAGGAAGGAAGGAAAGAAAAAGGTGATTTTGTGAGACAGCATTCAATCACAATATTTTAAGCTGCGGTTTTAGTAGTAGAGTCCACAATGCTATCATCTTCTGCATAATATGGGGGAGAAGGGAAACAAATTTGCTGTCCTTATTGTTGCATATTGTGGTGGAATGTGGTCTGGATTCCCAGGAGGGAGGGGACTCCCTTCAGATAATTTGTGTGAGAGAAAGCGGGTGAAGACAGCTCCTTCTCAATGGTTCCCAGAGTATGTGTTTTATGGTGCAAGTAGTCTGCTTTAGTTTGGCAAGATTTCTGTCTTTAGGCGAGGAACAATAAAGGAAACTGCTTAGAAGAATCTCAACATGTCTTTCCTGGGTTTTGGAGCCTATAATAAACAATTCTCCCCTATTCCTCCCATTTGGACACAAAGGTTGTTTCATCAGCATGCATTGTTAAATAAATTGGGTAGCAGAACAGTCCTATGTAGTCCTCTTAACTCGCCGGGTGGCCCCACTGGATATATCTTGGAGCACACATGTACTTTGGAGTAATTGCCAGCCTGTGGCTGTTGTGCACATCTTGTTGGGGTGGGGTCCACAAATGAGCAAAATAAAGCCTCCCTGATAGGCCACATTGCAAATGCTGGCGTTTTCTTTTTCCTCCCGTTAATTGCCTTTTTAATCATAGTGAAATTGCTCCTATTTGCATGAATATTCTAGCAATGGAATTGACTTGGCAGTTGTCACAGATACCGCATATCGTATTCATGTTGTTGTTTAATCTACCACATTTCAGAGAATCAAACTTCATAGTTCCTTATGCTCGCCAGAGGATAACAGGCCTTTTTCCTCCGTGTGTGTGTGTGTGTGTGTGTGTGTGTGTGTTTAAATTTATATTTCCTCCCCGCACCACCCAAATTGGAAAAGGAACTACCTTTTAAACAAAAAGGGCAAAAACTTGACTGAATCAGCGAGCGCCAAACCAACAGGCTCGGTTGGGCAGTAAAGACAGCATCTGTAGAAATGTTATGAAAATGGGATGGGTCCATATCCAGATGGAAACATTCCAGGCATATCCGTGATGGAATGTGTAGCTGGAGAAGGAACACTGGGGACGGGATCTTGACAGCACTGTAGTTTCCCAGGAAGGAGGCAGCCCATTCCGGAGACGGGGCCAAGACAAGAGACTGCACAGTCGTGAACTGGATAGGAGAGGGAAGAAAAAGCTCAGGGTAGACCCAGCCTAGAATCTCTCGTGTATCTATTAGCTAAGAAGGTTATAGCTTTAGCCTGGCAAGATTCTGTCTATTTAAAAAAAGGTAAATATTTCTCCCATCCAGTCATATCCAACTGTAGGGGGCGCTACTCATCTCCACTTCCTAGCCAAGGAAGCCAGCATTGTCTGAAGATGCTTCTGTGGTCATATGGCCAGCATGACTATACACCAAGGCGCACGGTATGCTCGGAGTAGACCCAGCCTAGAATCTCCCAAGTTATATCTATTAGCTTAGAAGACTATAGCTTTAGCCTGGCAAGATTCTGTCCATTAAAAAAAAGGGGGTAAAAGTTTTCCCTTCTCCAATCATGTCCGACTCCAGGAGGCGGTTCATCTCTGGTTCCTAGCTGAGGAAGCCAGCATCGTCTGAAAACACTCCCGTGGTCATGTGGCCAGCATGATTGTACACCGAGCCGCCCAGAACGCTACTACCTTCCCACTAAAGTGGTGCCTATTTATCTTCTTGCATTTGCATGCTTTTGAATTGCTAAGTTGGCAGGAGCTGGTGCAGGAACGGGAGCTCATGCCAGCATGTGGTGCTTGGGTCTCGAACTTCCCAGCCTTTTGGTTGACAAGCCCAGTGTCTTAACCACTAGGTCACCTACGCCCATTAGGTGTAAGCAAATAAGTAACCTCCTCCCAATTTACAAACCGATGCACTTTTCTATTTCCTCGGTGAGATCACACCAGTTCTGGTCTTCTTCGGAGGAACCCTTCACATGCTTTGTTGTTCAGGCAATGGTCCCACCAAGAGACCAGAGTGAAAAGAGGGAGAGATAATAGATGAGTGGGTGGGTGGGATTTGAGCAGACAGACAAAGAAAGAGGAAGTAAAATTAAGCAAGCTTTTCCTGAGGGCTGTTCCAGGCTGAGCTTTTGAGGCTGGAGCACATGAATACGGGGAAAATTTTCTGAAGGCGCTATCTAAAATTAACTGAGCCACTCAGACTGCCGATATGCAAACGGTGAATCCCTGTGGATTTTGAGCAGTGAAGAGAGCGATGGGATGGGAGGTGTGTGTGTAGGGGGGCTGTGAACGCGTTGAGCGTGATACATATCCTGTGCGGAGCCTCTTGTCTGTTCCTGAACACGATATTGTGGGTTGAGCGCAACAGGAACGGAGAAAAGAGGATTTTTCTGAAAACGCAGAATTTGCTGCTTCTGACTTAATTACAGTTGCTAGGTTGAAATGTTTCTTTAAAAGCCTTTGTGAGTAATTAGTGTCAAAAATATAAGATCTATAAAGCCATAAACTCACAGCTTGGTAATATTACCAAGTGCTAATTAAAAAGAAGGGAGGGGGAGGGGAAATCATCTCTTTCTTTATCAGACTTCCAGGGTAGCAAAAAAGAAAAAAGAAAAGATTAAAACGATGCAATTTCTAAAATACTTTTATTTCGTTGGTGTGCAAAAAGGTGCAAACTGGAGCTGGAAGATTTGGGATACCTTTGAAGGTGGACCACATTGTGGTCAAGTTTGGAGGGAGAGAGAAAAATGGGAGGCTTTAAATGAAATATATCTTTTCCACTTTCTCCATCCTTTCCACCATCTCCATCTTCTCAAGTGTCTCCCCTTCCACGTGATTTTGCGACTCAGCAAAGTTCACCTCCTTTCCCAGCACGCAGGTTGCCTGCTCACTTCTTTCCCAACTGGCTCATTTCTCATCCATCGGGCACATTTATTTTGATGCCCTTAGTCATAGACTCTAGCTGAAAACAACCAAGCTCAGAGAGCACCAAGGACCCCACAGTTCCTCCTCTCCATCCACAGGCCCGCTCTCTTCTAGCACTGATAATGTTGTCCACTTGGGTCATGAAACGTTTGCAAGAAAACCACCAAGCTCACAGAGCACCAAGGACCCCACTGTTGTTCCTCCTCCCTCCTTTCTCCTCTCCTTTTCCTCTTCCTCTGTCCTTCTCCTCCTCTCCTTTTCCTCCTTCTCCTCCGCCTTCCTCTTCTCCTTCTCCTTCTCATCCACAAACCCACTCTTTTCTAGCACTGATGGTGTTACCTAGCTGGGTCATGAAATGTTTTCAAGAAAACCACCAAACTCAGAGAGCACCAAGGACCCCACAGTTCCTCCTCTCCACCCACAGCCCCACTCTCTTCTAGCACTGATAATGTTGTCCACTTGGGTCATGAAACGTTTGCAAGAAAACCACCTAGCTCAGAGAGCACCAAGGACCCCACTGTTGTTCCTCCTCCTCCCTTTCTCCTCCTCTCCTTTTCCTCTTCCTCTGCTCCTTCTCCTCCTCTCCTTTTTCTCTCCTCTCCTCCTTTTCCTCCTCCCCCTCCCCCTCCCTCCTCTCCTTCTTCTTCTCCATCCACAAACCCACTCCTTTCAAGCACTGATGGTGTTACCTAGCTGGGTCATGAAATGTCTTCAAGAAAACAACCAAGCTCAGAGAGCACCAAGGACCCCAAAGTTCAACCCTGAGCTACAGATATTCTCTTCTATCGATAGTTTTTTAAAAATGGGATGTGAAGAACACCAACATTGGTACATGGTAGATTGTTCCATCTACCTCCATGCTACTTGGATATTCTCCTTCCTTCCTTCCTGAAGCCCTGGAGATCAGTTCACAGAAGTACCCAAAAAGTGGACTTCAGAGCTGCTTTGCCTAGTCCCTCTGCTGGGAATCACAAACCACAACTTCCCTCTTCCTTCCACTGTTCACACGTACTAATCATTTCTGTTTTAAAATCATTTAAGCCTATTTGTGAAATAAAGGAAAATTGATAGATGCAGTCACCGGATGCAGCTGTTTCTGACTAACCATTGCGGTCTGCTTTCATAAATCTGTCCAATTTCATCAAATTACTCTGCTGGCCATCTCCCCATCCCATTGCTGCGGATTCCAAAAAATGTATACGTGCGCGCGTATGTGTGTGTGTGTATATATATATATAATCCGTGGTGCACAATGTGGGTGGAAATTTCCTTTTTATTCCTTCTAAATCCATCTTTGAAACCTGGGTTTTGGCCGACAATTGCCCAAACGTCTCTAAAACCCAACCAATGCTTTTGAAATGGGTGGGATGAGTTGGCGCTGTCAGGATAAGCGTGCTGATGGGTGGGAAACGAACCAGTTGGGAAAGCAACAACATTTTAGGGAGATGCTTATGAAAGGAAGACGCTATCATCGCTTGGATCTGGAGCATCAATCCAAGATTCAAGCGGCCCTGATTCCCTTCCTTGTTTCATAGGAGACGGACATTAGTAGCTCTAATTGCAGGCTGGGGGGAAACTTTGCATTCTGTTTGATCCCAGTACGCGATTGATCCTCCTTGAGCCACTGTTAAGCCTGCATTGGCTACATCTTCTAAGACCTGGTGTGTTTAGCAGGTGGATTGCATGGAGAACATGGATCTCCCTGCTGGAATAGGAGAGGAGGAGGAGGAGGAGGAATACGAAATGTGCCGACTTTCCTCCATCTCCCTCTTCTCTTTTCCTGATACTAAAGGCGTCTCTCTAAAGCAGCGGTTCTCAACCTGGGGGTCGCGACCCCTTTGGGGGTCGAATGACCCTTTCACAGGGGTCGGGAGACTTCGCCCGGATGCCGCCATTTGGGTTCTTTTACCCTCTGCACATTCGCAGAGTGCTTTATGCATGCGCAGAAGGTAAAAGAACCCAAATGGCGGTGGCGGAGCAGGGGGTGCGGCGGCAGGCACGGCGGTGGGGTGCGGGGCGCAGCATTAGGAAAGTTGAGAACCACTGGTCTACAGCAAGCCGAGGAAATAGCAAAATAAAATAAAATAAAATAAAAGAGGTGGGAAGCAACTTGTATTGCAAAACAAAATTTAAAAAAAAGGCGATTGACAGAATGGAAATGCTAGAAAGCATCAACCATGCCATGAGGAAGGTACATCTGTGTGTGAATTAAAATATAGTGTGTAGACAGGTTCCCCGGCAATTTCTCCCTCTCGTTCTGTCTCTTCCCCAGAGGCTATCATCTCAAATCCTCTGGCTGTGAATAACATACAGATTGCTATTCACACAGAGGTCACTCTCTCCTTATTACCGGGAAGGGATCCTTGTAACGGATGGAAGGGAGGCTTTCAGAAGACGGTGAACGAGGAGCTGTTTTCCTCATCCGCTTGGTGGAGGACAATGCAGCTCTGTTGGCCTTTGCTCTGAATAAACCCACCGGTTGCCAGCAAAAAGAAGGAAGAGATATAGTATTTGCCTTAATTCTGGGGAAGTTTCCACTGGAAAGACTCTCACCATGATGGGAGATGCTCCTGGCCTCTCCGGTTCTTTCCAATCAAAGGTCACCTCGGATCCGAGCTTTGGTGCCAAGGCTGAGCCTGCTGGATGGGAGTGCATATATTCAATTCCAGGCAAGAGCTAGCATTAATGAAGCATTAAGCTCAAGTAATCAAACTTTGAAATGCAAAGACATGCAGCACTGTGACCAGAAGCGTGGCCAGTTCTACTCCCTCTCCTGTTGTTTGAGAGGGAGAAAAGGGAGAGAAAGAAAGAAAAAGAAAGAAAGCCAGGGTCATTCAGAGGTGGACACCCTTCAACTTCGATGAATTTGCCGTTGATTTGGTTTCATTTTTTGCAGTTCCCTGAACCACTCCGGACTAAAATACCCAAACATGGCAGCCCGTTTTCACCTTCTTTTGAGGCAAGAAGCACATAGATTGGGGAGGTGTAGTTGTCAGGTGCAGAAAATCAGACCCGTACTGAAGTTCCAATTAAATTGATTTATTGCTACTCCTGTCTGTGCACAGGAATCTTCTCAACTCATGGTTAGCACCATCTTGGCGTTACATAACAGTCAGCGGCACTCAAGGGAGCTTGGACTTGGTTCACTTGTGACTATGTAGGGATTCTAGGCTGATGCCTCTTTTAATTCCACCCCCAGGTTCTTCCACTCGTCCTCTTACGGTGCTCCTCGATTTATGATCACAAATGGGACCAGAATATTTGTTGCTAAGCAAAAACACTTATTAAGGTTTATATATATAAACACACACTCAGACACACACACACACACACACACACACACACACACACACACACACACACACACACACACACACACACACACATATATATATGTTACAGTTGTTAAGGAAATCACTGTAGTTTTAAAGTGAATCATAGTCTGTCTATGGTTAGTTCTCCCTTTTAGAACCTTTCTCAGAATCTATCTTAGCTCTTGGACCTATGATTTTATGGATCTTTTATTATAACTCTTAACAATACAGTATATCTATATCGTGTTTTTGCCTAAAATAAGACCCAACTGGAAAATAAGCCCTAGCATGATTTTTCAGGATACTCATAATATAAGCCCTACCCCAAAAATAAGCCCCAATTAAGATTGTCAGCCAGACGGACACATTTAGTATCGTATTTCCCTGAAAATAAGACCTAACCCGGAAAATAAGCCCCAATGTGTCTTTTGGAGCAAAAATTGATATAAGACCCGATCTTATTTTCGGGGAAACACGGGTAGATCTTTTTGAAGACAACTTCAAATTCAGAGACTTCAGTCAAATGTCTCTAGTTTAAGATACAAGAGACTGAGCTGGACTTTGGAAGAAATACGTATCAACTTTCTGATCATCTGAATTGGGCTTTTCTCTTTTAGTTACAAGACACAGCAAGAGTCTCATTTAAAAACGATTTTTGTAAAAGAGGTGATTGAAAAATCACCCGTTCTCCTGCTCTTAGTCCTCAAAAGACATAAAATGCGCTCAACGTTCTCTTTCATTTCATAACCAACAATGTACTGCAGGTGCACAGAGAGAGAGAGAGAGAGAGAGAGCATCATCTGAACTATGAAATTTGTAAGCTGGACACTCTTTATCTCAATTATGTCAAGCGTTACTGCAGATAGGTAGACCGCTTCCTTAGGTGAAGGTTAAAAAAAAATTACAGAATTAAATGAGCTGCATCTCATTTGTCAATGTCTATGGAGATTCGCAGTCCTCCAGGTCACGGTTGTCCCAAAGGGGCTTTTTCAAGAGGCAACTGGACTTTGTTTTTCTTTGAAGACGTTTCGCTTCTCATCCAAGAAGCTTCTTCAGCTCTGACAGGATAGTGGGGAATGGAAGGATTTATACTCCTTGCAGAGAGAGCTGGTGATTTGCATCCTTTTAGAGAGTCATTAAGACCACTTGGAGGTTTATCTGTGTCCTCGGTCACCTGAGTAAATGGTTCTTGTAGTCTGCAATTTTTTCCCCTCTGGAAATCCATTCCAACTCCCACACCATTCAGAGCTGAAGAAGCTTCTTGGATTAGAAGCAAAACATCTTCAAAGAAAAACCAGAAAGCCCAGGTGCCTCTTGAAAAAGCACCTTTGCGATCTCATTTGTGAGTTAGTAGATTCAAAATATCCCTTTTGAAAGAAAGAAAAAAGCTGCCAAATTCAGATCAGGAACGATTCAGATCATAACATGACACCAGAGGGAAAAATGGATTCCCTATTCTTTAAACTGCTCCTCAGATATAATCACTCTCATCCAGCATAGAGCAGAGACAATATTCTTCACAAAAAATCCGCAAGAATCAAACACAGTTGCTGCAGATAGAGAGATTATGATTATGATTTCTTTTTTTTAAAGGCCGGTACTTTCTGCGAAAGAGAAGCGAGCCTGATAAGATATTAGAAGCTAACGTGGCAACCAAGTCGATTTAAGAGAGCAGAGGCAGCTTCATGCAGGGGGTTTAAGAGAAAACTTACGAGCCGAGTAAATGCGCACCCTGCCACATGGGGCTGTCAGCGTTGTTGCTTGAAACCTGGTGTGTCGTGCACTACAAAGCCATTGCTTCTTCCAATGTGGGGGGCGAGGAAACCATGTAGATTTTAAACCATGTAGAATTGGCGAGTGACAACCTCTTTGTGTTGGGAGATTTGGTGGACAGAAAAACAAGGATGCAACAGGGCATTTTTCCCGGGTATTTCCCGGGCATTTGACAGTCTAGATCAGGGGTCTCCAACCTTGGGCACTTTAAGACTTGCAGACTTCAACTCCCAGAATTCCCCAGCCAGCATGCGTTACGATGCAACTTACGACCATTCGTTTAGTGGCCATTTGAAGTTACAGCGGCACTGGGGAAAAAAGCGACTTGGAACTGGTCCTCGAATTATGACCATCATAGCATCCCCACGGTCATATGAACAAAATTTGAGCACTTGGCAACCGGCATGTATTTATTATGATTGCAGTGTCCTGGGTCCCGTGATCACCGCTTGGTGACCTTCCCAAACCGGATTCCAACAAGTAGAGTCAATGAGAAAAGCCAGATTCGCTTAACGGCCAGATGGTTCCACTTAACAGCCACAGTTATTCCCTGAACAACTATTGCAAAAAAAAATGGAACATGACTCACTTAACAACCGTCTTGCTTGGCAATGGAACTGTGGTTGCAAGTCAAAGATTGCCTGTTTTATTTTTGTGACTCGGTGCGCGACAAGCAAATCCGTTTTCCCTGTTTAAAAGTCTGAGCCGGGCGTTGTGATGTAACACCAAGGACCAAACGATTTTTAACCGACAAGCAATTGCTATTCTTGTGGGTGGGTGGCGTTTTGTTTTTATGGTTTTGCCTTGTTTGTCGGTGTGTTTGTTTTCCGCTCCTTTTTGCCTTGCTGCGTTATCCGAAAGCGACTCCGGTCTCAAGGATAACGAGAAGAGGGCTGAGATGGATGTCAGCACTTGAGGCTCGCTCGGCTAAACCCCGATCAAACCCACTTCAGAGGCAGCTGGCATCTAATGAGCTTCAGGATGGAGGGTGTCAAGAAGCAGAGCATTTTAAGAGGAAATGATTGCCAGTTTAGAGTTTGGACGGGATTTAGCTGGCTCTTAAAGTTATGTGTGACAGTTGCAACATCCTGGGGTTTTGTCGCAGTGGTAAAATCCAAATTTTTTTACTATCAGTTCTGAGACCATGGCTTGATGGGCGTGGTGTGGCTTGGTGGGCATGGCAGGGGAAGGATACTGCAAAATCCCCATTCCCACCCCACTCTGGGGCCAGCCAGAGGTGGCATTTGTCGGTTCTCCCACTACTCAAAATTTCCGCTAACGGTTCTCCAAATTACTCAAAATTTCCGCTAACGGTTCTCCGAATAACTCAAAATTTTCACTACCGGTTCTCCGAGCTACTCAAAATTTCCGCTACCGGTTCTCTGGACTACTCAAAAGTTTCGCTGCTGGTTCTCCAAACTACTCAAATTTTCGCTACCGGTTCTCCGAGCTACTCAAAATTTCCGCTGCTGGTTCTCCAAACTGCTCAGATTTTTCACTACCGGTTCTCTGAACTACTCAAAATTTCCGCTACTGGTTCTCCGAACTATTCAAAATTTCTGCCACCGGTTCTCCAGACTACTCAAATTTTTCGCTACCAGTTCTCCGAGCTACTCAAAATTTCCGCTACTGGTTCTCTGGACTACTCAAAATTTTCGCTGCCGGTTCTCCAAGCTACTCAAAATTTCTGCTGCCGGTTCTCCAGAACTGCTGGAATTCACCCCTGATTTTGTGATTGCTATTTGCGACCTTCTGACAAGCAGAGTCAAGGCAGCAGGGGGGAGCCAGATTCGCTTAACGGCCGTTAACAATCGCAACGCTGGCTGGGGAATTCTGGGAGTTGAAGTCCACACATCTTCAAACTGCCAAGGTTGAGAAACACTGGTCTAGGGTCTCCTGCCTGAGCAAGGGGTTGGACTAGAAGACCTCCAAGGTTCCTTCCAGCTATATTCTTCAGATTCTCTTAACAACTTGAACAAAAATACTCCTTAAAATCAGAACAACTCACTTAAAAACCACCTTGCCGAGCAATAGAAATTCTGGTCCCATTGTGGACATAAGTCAAGGACTGCCTATATATATGATTGAACTTGTTACAAGCAAAGCCCCATCCTTGTAGAAAACGTGCCATTCTTCTTCCATTTTCTCCGGCACTCGGAGACCAAAGATCACTCGGAGGTTCCTCATATTACCTTGTCACTTTTTCGAGAGCTAACAGGTTGTCTACTTGAGCATCAGAGATGATGGCTGGAAGAACTGATGCAGCGAGAAAGGCCAGATGTTAAAGATCCTCGAGGGCTGCTGGGTGATTTAGTGCCCTTCGGGTTGTGGCTAATTAACTATATGTTGTTGCCAGAAGGATCAAAACAAGAAAAATATAACATTGGTCTCTGGAAGCAGCCACCAAGCCTGCCTTCTTCCCTCTGAAAGTTGGATACCATCCCTTATCCCATCACTCATAAGGAAGGAAGAGTAATCAATATGAGGAATTGCTAGAGATGACGGGATTTCTCCAATAAATTGGTAGCAAGGATGGAGCTCAGGGGAGACCCGGGATGTGACAGATGCTTCACAGTCTGGGATTGGCAATAATATAGTGGTTGAGATGATATCTGGGCATCTTTATTAAAGTTTGTTGCAAAAATTAAAACCAGAAGCGCACACAGATAACTAATTCAGCTGGATTCATTAACTTCTTTGTAAACATAGTAACAGATGAATTTACAATACCATTAACAGAGTTCTTCTTCAATGTAGTTACAAGTAAACACAAGCAGGAGAGTTAGTTTCATTTCAGCAGAGCAGACTAGCACAGAGAGTACAGAGTGGACAAGAGAGCCACGCCCAGCCTTAAGCTTAAGCTTTCAGTTTCGATTCCCTGCACAGACTCAGAAGTGGTTAGCTCCCATTGGCTGACTTAGTTGCTATGCCTATTCATTGGCTAACCTTGTTAACATGGCTCTCCCAGTTCATGAATATCTTAACAATCTTCTACGTTCATAACAGCAGAAATGAACCTTCAGGTCATGCTCCTAACTTTCAGCAGACGGGAACCTTGGTTTGCTGTCTCACGCCTAGATTTGAGGAGATATTTCACTTCTGAATCTTTGGGAAGTATCTGTTCTGACCTAGGACTCCACAAACCACGAAGCAAACTCCTTGTCCCGACAAAAACCTCTTTTTATTAAGTTACTGTGAATTCTTCTCATTCACATCCAGCAAAAGTCTTTCAAGGGTCAATTTACAGTCACAGACCTTATCTGGCTTGGAGAGCTGCCAGGCCGATATCTTCAAAACTTGGCAAGGAGTCTCTGAGAGTCACAAACCAATTAAGCGAACTAATTGTCTCCTGAAAACTCCCCTCCCCTTTCGCTCCTCTTTTATTCCCTATGGGAGGGGCCATTCATCGTCCACCTGTGGCCTTACTCCCAAGTCAACCTTTGTTCCTCAGCTGTTCCCTTCGTCTGGCAACTCTGCGCATGCGCACACTGGGAACAGGCTCCAGCTGTTCATCTGCCTCACTGATGTCTGACTCCAAAGGCAGCTGATAACTGTCAGACTGCCCGGGCCCCATCTCTGCCTCCGACGCAGAGCCCTCGTCAGAGCCTTCCCCGAACTCCAAGACTGGCCCTCCCCAACCTCCTCACTTTCCAAATCTGCTGCCAGCTCTGCTGGCTGCTGGCAGACTACAACAGTATCCAAGATGCAACTCCTCAACCAAATTGAAAATGGAGAGATGGAACCGTTGAGACCTCTTTCGTGAAAGATGTGGAGCGGAGGAGACCAGATCAAAGGCAACAGGAATGTCGTTTGAATACAGTTTATTCCTGGCTGTCATTTACCCATCAGCCTGCTCACGTCAGCTGTTGCTCTAAATCAGGAGGGTCCAACCTTGGCAACTTTAAGACCTGTGGCTGGGGCATTCTGGGAGTTTAAGTCCACAGGTCTTAAAAGTTGCCAAGGTTGGACACCCCCGCTCTAAATGCTGAAATTAACTTTGGGTTTCTTCACCGCGCAGTCTGGAGAAAGCAGCAGGTCAGTGGAGCGAGAAGAGAATTTCAGTTCAGCTCCATATGACTCCCAGCTTCTAAGTATTAGCACAGTAATGAATTTCAGTCCTCACTTGGAGAGAAAAATATCATTGAAAGCTGTCAAATTAATTGATCCTCTCAGCGGTTCCTCTTCTGTTTTCTGCCAGGCAGGGCTTGCTGATCTGTTGAATCGTTTCCCAAGTCAACCTGCAATGCTGGAGGAGAGACCAAAGCCAGTGATAGCTCTTAAAATCAGAAAAACACGGCCCATCTTGATTCAAAGGAGACCTTTTAAGTTGATTCAACTAAAGGAACTGATGTGCTATCTGTCTGATTACTTCTGAGGTCAACATGGGTCTTGATGGATGGATGGATGGATGGATGATGGATGGATGGATGGATGAGAGAGAGAGAGAGAGAGGGAGAGAGAGAGATGATAGAAATTGGGTAGATGGACAGATGGATAAATAGATAGATGATGGATGGATGATGGATGGATGGATGATAGATAGATAGATTAGATAGATAGATGGATTGATGGATGATAGATAGATGGATGGATGGATGGATGGATGGATGGATGGATGGATGGATGATAGATGGGTGGGTGGGTGGGTAGATGGACGGATGGATAAATAGATGATGGATGGATGGATGTGGTCTGTCCTTTGTGGTGCAAGATATGTGTGATGGAAAAGACAGTGGTGGTGGTGCAATGTCCATTGTGTTTTAGTAGACATTGCAAGCTTCTGAACCGAAAAGAAAGATGGGATGTAGCAGTTGCTAATAGCATGCAGCTTGACCCTGCATTTGGCCTGAGCCTGAGCCTCCTGTGGATATCCTCCAGCCCTCTGTCCAGCTTTGACATGTTCCATCTCCAATATGCTTGACAGTTCACATGTCCTCCTGTTGACAAGTGCTAAAAGGGGGGTGGAGAAAAATTGGCCTCCCCACTTAAAACCATCTTCTCAGGATGATGAACTGGCTGATGGCAACGGATGGAGAATTCCTGGTGTGCCTCAGAGGCTTGGGACTATCATCAGATAATACTCCAGAAGTCCTCTGGCTCTTCCTAGGACTATCATCGTAATCTGGAGAGCACTTATTTCTTTGTGTCTTCCAGGAGTTGTTAAAAAACCTGCCTCAGCATCCCTTTCCTTCGGCTATGGGGAGATGGGAAATTAAACTTCAGCAGTTATCTGGACAGCTTTGAGTTGGCTGTCCCTGGTCAGGTCCGACCTGCTTTTCTGAAGGCCCAGAACACTGGTGGTGCAGAAAGATGTTATTGCAGAAGAAAGACTGCTGGGAAACCAGATTTAGGGCACGACACCCCAACGGTCTTTTGCTTAATTACTTGGAGCTCTCAAAGGGGCAAGTAGAGTGGACTTCCTTAACACGCTTAGGTTCCCCTTGACCCTTTATTTGAAAAGGAGGCTAAAACATATGAAGAACGGTTGCAGGAATTCTAGTCTAGTGAAAAGAAGGACTAGGGATGGCATGATAGCAGGGTTCCAATATTTGAGGGGCTGCCCCAAAGAAGAAGGGGTCCACCTATTCTCCAAAGCACTCAAAGGCAAGACAAGAAGCAACGGGTGGAAGCTAATCAAGGAGAGAAGCAACCTAGAACTAAGGAGGAATTTCCTGACAGTGAGAACAATTAACCAGTGGAACAACTTGCCTCCAGAAGTTGTGAATGCTCCAACACTGATTTTTAAGAAGAGATTGCACAGACATTTGTCTGGAATGGGTACAGGGTGTCCTGCTTGTGCAGGGGGTTGGACTAGAAGACCTCCAAGGTCCCTTCCAACTCTGTTATTCTGTTCAAGCAGGGAGTTCTTCCCTCTCCTTCTTTGTAGACCCACATCCTCTGCTCAACATCGGTGACTTTGCCTGAAAGTGTCAAAACACATATTGCTATTCTTGTTTCCTAATTTATAGCGAAGTTCTGCCTAAGGGCATGAAGCTGCGATGAAATCAGAACCTAGAAGAGCAAAGATGACTAAACCTAGTGTGAAGTACAGATGACATTTGCTACCCCAGACTGAGCAGGGCTTCTTTGAAATGGTGAGGCTTTGGAGAAGGAGGACCAAAAAAAAAACCCACCCTGTAATTGCTTCCCTTCCTTGTGTGAAGCTCCCTTATGAGCAGCAAGCCTGGTCCACGTGACTCAGTGCACACTTTCTGAAAGGCAGATGCTGCCATCAGTAGGGTTAATACTGATCTAGATGGTGGAAACATCTACTTCCGTTGAACACCATTTCTTTTGTCCTTCAGCTTCTTCTTCCCTTTGTAAAGATTGTTTTTCTGCCACCCTCTTAGAAGAACGTGGGGGGAACTCAACTCAATGGATTAATCATCCCCTGCTGATTGTGCCGTTGTGAAGCCGTTGTCACCCTTCTGTGCCATTGTGAAGCCATTGTCACCCACCCTGAGATGCCAGTCTGTCTTGTGTTCCCCTCCTGACTCCCATAACCCTGGTTTAACTTCACCCCCACGGTCTCTTTCAAAGAGATGAGTCTGTCACGGAAAACAAGGGAGCTGATTTAAAGTAGGCAGCCGGTGGAACTTGAGGTCCTCACCAGCCCACCTGCATTGTGAATCATAAAGGAAATACTTTCAGCCAAGAGCTTCAACCGGTTTGTGTGTGTGTGTGTGTGTGTGTGTGTGTGTGTGTGTGTGTGTGTGTGTGTGTGTGTGTGTGTGTTTATGCGAGCTAAGGAAAAGAGCAAGAAGAAAGCTCATGTTGGTGGAGATCACCAGGAGAACCATAAGGTTTGTTATTGGTGGTCGTCTGGACGGGAGGCATTTCAGCATCTGTGCCACATTCTCTGATCCTCTGACCATCAACTTGGGAGACATAAAAGCATCTTATTCCACGAAGAGAGGGATACCCTGGATCTCTTTTCTGAGAACGGGGGAGGGGGGACCTCTGGCCGTTTGGATGATGCTGCACCACAATTCCAGTATCTCTAAATCAACTTGGTTGGAGATTAATACTTCTGGGAATTGTAGTTTGATGTAGTCAGAAGAGTCAAGTAGCTTGTTAGAGTTTGTTGCAGCACACACAATCAGACACACAAATAATTCTGCAGGATTCAAATTATATATAAGAAACTTCTTTATATACAATACTCATGGGTATTTAGTATATATTTAGTATGTATGTGATGTTTCCTTCCATACACCAGGATGACTCGACAGAATAAACATATATAACCCTTTCCTGGTGAGGAGCTGATAGGGAAGAGAACCTTGTGGCCTAGAGGTTAAAAACTGCTGCCTTACAAGCAGACTGCCCAGGATCAATTCCCACTAAGGGTATGGCTATCTGACGAGAGCAAAATAGCTCGAAATAGATCTATAATAGTCTCCCTTTATTTTCATTTATCAGCAAAAAATGTTACACACACACACACACACACACACACATATATGTAACATTTTTTGCTGATAAATGAAAATAAAGGGAGACTATTATAGATCTATTTCGAGCTATTTTGCTCTCGTCAGATATATATATATATATATATATATATATATATATATATATATATATATATATATATATATATATATATATATATGTATGTATATATGTATATATGTATATATGTATATATGTATATATGTATATATGTATATATGTATATATGTATATATGT
>JALIGW010000018.1:16263831-16331243 GCA_023053685.1 Diadophis punctatus similis
TGCGAGAATGGGATGGAAGGAAATTTTCAGAGATTTGCCCTTCCAAAAAGAGAGCGGATGTGCGAAAAAGAAATTAGCAAGACACGATTTAACCCTGTGAATTTGCCCCTGGGTCTGTGAACGTCTTAAGTGCCACTTTGATTTGAACTCGCCGGCGGTAAGGAAAAGAGCTTGCCTTTTTGAGGTCTTTTCATGTCACTCTGAGATTCTCCACAAACTTCTGGGCACGACCTTCTGGAGGTGTTGGAGAAGGTCCTCCCAGATGACTGTGAGGCATCTTTTGTGGCAAGTGCATGAAAACTCACGTGAGCCGTTAAAACAGCTTTGGGGTATTTAAGGCAGAAGAGGAAGAGCCTCAAAGCCAGGGCAATTCATTTATTTTTTTAGGAAAAAACCGTGCCTTTGACTACAGTTGTGCCACATGGTTTCACATGCTTGACTTGGGGTCTGTGGGAATGATATTGGGACGGGGGTCAACCTGTTCTCCAAAGCGCCTGAAGGCGGAACAAGAAACAACGGGTGGAAACTAACCAAGGAGAGAAGCAACCTGGAATTAAGGAGAAATTTATTGACACGGAGAACAATGAACCAGTGGAACGGCTTGCCTCCAGAAGTTGTGGGTGCTCCAACACTGGAGGGTTTTTTTCAGAAGAGATTGGACAGATATTTGTCTGAAATGGTCTAAGGTTTTCTGCCTGGGCAGAGGTTGGAATAGAAGACCACCAAGGCCCTTTCCAACTCTGATAGCAGGAGGAAGAGCTGCAGGCTAGACAATGGTCAAGAAAAATGGTTTCTAGACCCACAGAAGAAAAAGGGGCGTAGGAAGCATCTTGGAGGGACCCTCCCTGGTTTCCTGGAAGGATGAAGTGGGGGGTGGGGAGAGATCTGTGCAAGATCAAAGTCAACCCTTCAAGGTAACAAAGAGAAGGAGTATCAACCATGAGTCTCAACACTATCTTTATGGCAAGGTTACAAAAGTAGAATAGAATCTTGCAAGTGATATGATTGCCACGGAGGTCCTCTGCCTCCACTGGCCCCTGGCCTCCTTTTCAGTGAGAAGCTGGCCCAGAGTGACCCGAAGGCAAGCTCAGAATGACCAACTCAGTAGCCCCACCAGTTTCATTCCACTCCCATCTTGCTTTGGCCGATAGAATCAACGTAGAAGATGTTGCAACCAAATGAGCATGAAGAAAAACAAATTAACTTGCAAGGAAGAAACCGCACCTGGCAGGGCAAAATGATTGTATAAATCACCAGCACATCCCCTTGCCCTGATGATGCTACCTAGCCTGGTCACGAAACGTCTGCCAGTACAAGAAGCAAGAACCTAACGGGCTGAAGACGACTAACTTAACAGGGTCAGGCTTGGAGCCGAGTTGCAAATGCATCTCTGCCGTATTCAAATATTCATCCTTGCATTTACATCCTTCGTCTAGGACAGCGTGTGTCTCAACCTCAGCCACTTTAAGATATGTGGACTTCAACTCCCAGAATTCCCCAGCCGGCTTTTATGTTTAAAGCCCTGAATAATTTACCAGTTTCTAGTGTTAAAAGGAAGATGGATGAGGCACTCCTTTCCCCAAGGAGGGTGAATCTTGTCTTAAGCAGGAAGGCAGTTGTGCTAAAGACTTCTCCGAAGGATGCCAAGAGTCGGCCTTGCAAAATCTGGAAGCCCACCTTGTCGCAGGCGAGGTGGGCAGGCAGCCAATTGTGCATTTATTGCCGGTGTGTTAGAAAAGACACTCTCTAGAAGTGCTGGCGGGATTAGAAATAGGTTTTGCGTTGGAGGAAAAGGCAAATCAACCGCAAAGAATCTATTGCATCTAAAAGCTTTTAAGTTTGATTCTGGGCGATTTTTATTCATTCATTCATTCAACAGAATTGGAAGGGACCTTGGAGGTCTTCTAGCCCAACCCACTGCTCAAGCAGGAGACCCTATACCAGTGATGGCGAACCTTTTTTCCCTCGGGTGCCGAAAGCGTGTCCGTGCGTGCTATCACACACGTGTGAGTGCCCACACCCATAATTCAATGCCTGGGGAGGGCGAAAACAGCCTCCCCCACCCCCGCAGAGACCCTCTGGAGGCCGGAAACAGCCTGTTTCCCGACTTCTGATGGGCCTGGTAGGTTTGTTTTTCACCCTCCCCAGGGTCCAGAGGCTTCCCTGGAGCCTGGGGAGGATGGAAACGCACCCCACCCACCCCCCGCAGGCCCTCCGGAAACCTGAAATGCCCTACCAGAGCCTCCGCACGAGCCAAAAATCAGCTGGCCGGCACGCACATGCGTGCTGAGCTGAGCTAGGGCAATGGCTCGCGTGCCAGTTGATATGGCTCCGCGTGCCACCTGTGGCATGCGTGCCATAGGTTCGCCATCACTGCCCTATACCATTCGGACAAATGGTTGTCCAGTCTCTTCTTTAAAACCTCCCGTGAAAACCTCCACAACCTCTGGAGGGAAACCGTTCCATTGATTAACTATTCTCACTGTTAGGAAATTTTTCATTTCTAGGCTGGTTCATTCAATTTCTATAGCTTCCCATCTCTGGGCAGTTCGGAATTTTTAGCCAATAGATTGAGAAGAGCCAAGTTTGGAAGAGATGCAGGATGTCTACAAGCCAAAAATGTACCACCTCCCACAAACCCTCCAAAAGTTTTAATTTAAATAGCCACGAATTAAAGTATTCAATGATTTTTCTTTCATTCCAATTAATTCGCAATTACATCCAGTTATGGCAAATATCCATTCGGTCATACCTCCACCATCCAGGCAGAAGTTTTTTTAAATTTATTATCTATTAATTTTGATTTCTATTCTGCCTTTATTGTTGTTTACAAATAACTCAAGGTGATTGAGTTATTGAGTTATAATTGAAGTGTAACTTGATGCTGTAGTTGAATTATCTAATTGAATTACACAACTGTATAATTATAGATATAAAACTACATAATTATAATATATACTGTATAAGATCCATAATTACATAACTATATAATTGTACTACATAATTAGGTAGTTGTAGTACTATGTAAGAGGGGCGTGGTTAAAGATGCTGAGCTTGTCAGTTGGACAGTCAGCAGATGGGTTCGAAACCCGAGCTCCATGCAATGTAGTGAGTTCCTGTTTCTGGCTCCAGCTCCTGCCCATCTAGCGGTTCAAAAGCATGCAAATGCAAGTAGATAAATAGGTACTACTTCGGTGGGAAGATAACAGCGTTCCGTGTGCCTTTGGGATATAGCCATGCTGGCTACGTGACCACAGAAAGAGTCTTTGGACATCACTGGCTCCCTTGGCCAAGAAACCGAGATGAGTCCTGCTCCCTAGAGTCGGACCGAACAGGATTGGGGAAACTCTTACCTTTACCTTTAGAACTATATAATCAGAGTATATAAGCGTATCATTTGAACTATATATTGAGTGGTGTTATATAATAACCAAGTTGCCCCCTTCGGCTGAGGCTGGGCTTCAGGACAGACCTCCCGCCATTTTCCCAGGATGATCCCATGTAGCTTTTGATGTTGGAAGACCCTCTGTGGCTCCTTTGGCAGAGATGTCTTCCCTGATTAGAAGAATTGTCCTCTCTCATGTCTTGCGGTTGGAGTGGAGTCGTTTAGAAATCTAATGGAAGAGAGGTCTCCAGTTGTAGAATGGGACAACTCGCCGCAGCCAACTTGCCACACGGCCAACTCGCTGCGGGACGGTTCAATTTAATTATTTAAAATAATTATTTTAATTGTTGTCATTCACATTTCATTTGGTCCCTCCTTTGGCATCCTTTCTTTAATGATTCTATTCCACTGTTTCTTTGATATTAGAATAGAATAAGAATAGAATAGAATAGAATAGAATAGAATAGAATAGAATAGAATAGAATAGAATAGAATAGAATAGAATAGAATAGAATAGAATAGAATAGAATAGAATAGAATAGAATAGAATTCTTTATTGGCCAAGTGTGATTGGACACACAAGGAAATTGTCTTTGGTGCATATGCTCTCTGTGTACATAAAAAGACAAGATACATTCGTCAAGAATCATGAGGTACAACACTTAATGATTGTCATAGGGTACAAATAAGCAATCAGGAAACAATCAATATTAATATAAATTGTAAGGATACAAGCAACAAGTTACAGTCATGCAATCATAAGTGGGAGGAGATGGGTGATGGGAACGATGAGAAGATTAATAGTAGTGCAGACTTAGTAAATAGATAAAAATAAAAAAAAATATTAGTGTAACTCTTTGTCCCACGGAGAGTTGGCCATGGCGAGTTGGCGAGTTGTCGCAGACCCTTCCAGTTGGATTATCAGATCTTCCCAAATGAGGGAAAACCAGGAAGAAGAAAGGCGAGGAGGAAGAGGAGGCCATTGATGGGTTAAGACAATCCATCTTTTCTGAGACAGGGGAAAGAGATGTTTGTATATCGGTTCACCCCCGTGAGAATCTGCATTCTTGATCGATCGCCTTCTGCGGCACTCTCTTCTCCTGCCCCTTTTCGCTCTCGACGGCTCCTTTCAAGTTAGTTTTCAAAACGTTTTCCGCGTTCTTCCATCGCTGGGTAATTCATTATTCATCTGAGGCTGGTGCGTGGGGTATTATTGTTCAGAGACTGTGGAGATGCAGAAGCTTAATAATGGCCCAATTAAATTGTGTGTTGAACACCTGCCCAGCAGTAGATAAAATTACCTTGATTGGAATCGGATAGCAACAGCAAACATGCTACAACATAAATATGGTTTTGGAGGTGGGGGCGTGAAATGGCCTCAGTGGGTAAATAATGGTTTTCCTTTACTTTCTCCTTTCTTCTCTCTCTCTTTTGTTTTGTTGTTTTGTTTTTCCGCGTAGACTTCCAGATCTTCTGGAGCAAAGATGCAACTGTTGGAAACCGAATTTTCGCAGACGGTCCAGGAGCTGATAGACCTTCACCTCCTGCAACAGGACAGCATCCCCGCCTTCCTCAGTGCGGTCACACTCGAACTCTTCAGTCGCCAAACCGTGGCTTAGCCGCCTCAGTTGGGCGGTGTAGTCCTTGCATTGGCCGCTCGTGGCTCGCGGATGGAGATGGCTCGCAGGGCATCCGCTGAGGCCCCGGTCGATTGAGAGGAACCGGGATTTTTTTTTCTCTTTTTAGTTGCTATCTGGATATTTCAGAGCCTTCAACATTGTTCCTATTTTCTGAAGAAGTAACCTACTTTTCCTTCCTCCCTTCTAGCCCTTCCTTCAACCATTTCCTCTTTCCCTCCCTCCCTCCCTTTCTTTCTTCATTCCTTCTTTCTTTCCCTCCTTTCCTTCTATCTGTTCTTCCCTCCCTCCCCCTTCCTCTCTCTCTCCTAACCCTTCTTCTACCACTTCCTCCCTTCCCTCCCTCCTTTCCTCTCTCCCTTCTAGCCCTTCCTTCAACCATTTCATCTGTCCCTCCCTCCCTCCCTTTCTTCATTCCTTCTTTCTTTCCCTCCTTCTATCTGTTCTTCCCTCCCTCCTCCTTCCTTCCTTTCTCCCTCCTAACCCTTCTTTTACCACTTCCTCCCTTCCCTCCCTTCCTCTCTCCCTCCCTTCTAGCCCTTCCTTCAACCACTTCCTCCTTCCTTCCTTCCTTCCTTCCTTCCTTCTTTCTCTCCCTTCCTTCTATGTGCCTCTCTTCCTCCCTCCCTCCCTCCCTTCTTTCTAATCCTTCTTTCCTTCCTTCGTCCTATCCCTCCCTTCCTTCCTTCCTCCCTCCTCTTTCTTCCTTCCTTCTTTCTCTCCCTTCCTTCTATCTGTCCTTCCCTCCCTCCCTCCCTCCCTTCTAACCCTTCCTTCTACCACTTCCTCCCACCCTCCCTTTCTTTCTCTCCCTTCCTTCCTTCTGTCCCTCTCTTCCTCCCTCTTTTCCTTCTTTCTAACCCTTCTTTCTTTCTTCCTTCCTATCCCTCCCTCCCTCCCTCCCTCCCTTCCTTCCTCTACGGTATTAATAGATGAAGGTATCTGGCAAATAAAATTTGATGGGTGTGTTGGTGTTGTGTGCACTTTTATTCCTGATGTGTAACTCCTTATGTCCTGCAGGGTTGCAGTTGTTGGTGCAGGAATGCACAGACATGGTGGGTAGCTCTTGCAGGCGGGGGGGGGGACGTTTTTCCGAGTAGACCATCCTGGAAACAGGTCCTGGGCCTCTTCTTTTTGGGAGGAAGAAAGAGAAGAGTTTCGCCATCTGCTTGTGAAAACATCACACAATGACTGTGGCCCTCGGAGACAATCTTTGGCTTGAGCCATTGAAGCAATTTGTTTGAAACAATTGCTGAAAGCCAGTTTTCCCCTCCTTCCCTCCCACCCTCTCTCTCCTTCTCTTTCTCCATTCTTTCTCTCTCGTTCTCTTTCTTCTCTCTTTCCCTTTCCTCTCTTTTCCTTCCTTCTTTCCTTCCTTCCTTATTTTCTTTCCTTTTTCATCTTTCTTTCTCCCTCTCACTTTCTTTTTCTCCCTCTTCCTCTCCTTCTCTCTCTTCCTCTTTCTTTCCTTCTCCCTCTCTCTTTCTTTCTCTCCCTTTCTCTTTTTCTGTTTCTTAATCTCCCTGTCTTCTTTTTTCTCTCCTCTTTCTTTCTTTCTTTCTTTCTTTCTTTCTTTCTTTCTTTCTTTCTTTCTTTCTTTCTCTCTCTCTCTCTCTTTCTCTCTCTCTCTCTTTCTCTCTCTCTTTCTCTCTTCCTCCCTCCCTCCCTCTCCCTCCCTCCCTCCCTCCCTCCCTCTCTCTCTCTCTCTCTTCCTCCCTCCCCCTCCCTCCTTCTCTCTGCTGCTCAGGAGCCTGGCTTGAAGATGGATCGCCTGCCCCTCAGCACCAGGGAAAGACGCCCTGATTTGTATGCACCATGTGGTGTGGAGAGCTGCCTTCATCAGTCATGGAGAAAATGAATTGTGACGTCAGCTCCGAGTTCCTCAATTGGCCCAATGAAAAAAGCCACAATTGCCTGTGTTAAAAGAAAATAAACCACCCACAACAACAATTCAATGCCATCTTCCAGGAGAAATGAAGTAATTAATAGTTTATTATCAGCCCAGTATCTTGGCAAAACAGAGGCATAGGGGAGGGAGCAGACACAAGTGGACTCAGAATTTGATAAAGAGCCTTCCTTCCATTGGGCAATGGATTCTCAGAAGTTGGATTCATGGCCAAATGGATCCACAAAAGAGGGAAAGGAAACCGTCTCACTTGAGTGGGATACTCTGGGGATTTTAGATCAATGAGAGGGAATAATCTACGCATCCCACCCTGGTAAGATTTATGTCCCATTTCTCATCATTAGTGCTCTCTGATGTCCGGACCTGGTTCTTTTCTTGCGATGTTTCATGACCCAAACTAAGTAACATCATCAGTGGTGATGATGTTACCTAGTTGGGTCATGAAATATCTGCAAGAAAACAGCCAAGCTCAGAGAGCACCAAGGACCCCCACAGTCCTCTTCCTCAACTCTACAAAACCCACTCCTTTCTAGCACTGATGATGTTACCTAGTTGGGTCATGAAATGTCTGCAAGAAAACAGCCAAGCTCAGAGAGCACCAAGGACCCCCACAGTCCTCCTTCTCAACTCTACAAACCCCACTCCTTTCTAGCACTGATGATGTTACCTAGTTGGGTCATGAAATGTCTGCAAGAAAACAGCCAAGCTCAGAGAGCACCAAAGACCCCCACAGTCGTCCTTCTCAACTCTACAAACCCCACTCCTTTCTAGCACTGATGATGTTACCTAGTTGGGTCATGAAATGTCTGCAAGAAAACAGCCACGCTCTGAGAGCACCAAGGACCCCTCATTAACCCATTTGCTCTGTTCCCTGATTTGAAAGGGAAGTCTGGTTGGAACATGTCTGAAGATTATACACAGGGTTGCAGTTGTAAGTTGGTCCAGATAGGATTTGGTGTTGATCTGCGAGCAAATTTGAATATTTATTCCTGTGCTTTGCATAAGTTAGTTTTTAGTCACAAATTGATGTCCGTGGACCTCACTTCATACTGAAGAGGTCCGTAGAGGGGACGTGCATAAGCGCACTAACGTGCCTATCGTCCCTGTCATTGTATTTTTATATTATTCATGTTTTTCTTTGACAAATTATAATAAATAAATTATAATTTTCTTTGACAAATTATTTTCTTTGACAAATTATAATAAATAAATAAAAATAAAATTGTGGTGAAACTCAATTGTTTCTTCATTCTAGAGCAGTGTTTCCCAACCTTGGCAACTTGAAGATGTCTGGACTTCAACTCCCAGAATTCCCCAGCCAGCAAAGCTGGCTGGGGAATTCTGGGAGTTGAAGTCCAGACATCTTCAAGTTGCCAAGGTTGGGAAACACTGTTCTAGAGTACCTGTTTGAAGATAAACCTCTTTTTCATGTTTCCTCAAACAATAACAGTGGGAAAACATCCAACAAACTCAGTCAACTTTAAATAAAAAAAAGAACCAACTGTTTGTAAGCTAATCTGGCCTTGCCAGGAAACAAAGTGACATGGGCCCCTCAAGGGATTCAGAAAAAAAGGATGTCGAAGACAAGAAAAAATACTTTCTCGTCACAACATCTCCCCATCATAATAGCCAGAAGCCCTTGTGACTTGATGGGCACATAACTTGTGAGTTTCCACCAAGTCATTTCTGACAGTTTCTCACAGCAGGCATCATGAGTAGCTTGACTCTACTGGGGTTCTGCAGGACCAACATTCCGACTTGAAAGAAAAGGGAAAATGATGTTTCTGGCTAAAGGAAAAAGAACTAAATCAAAGCCAATTCTTCAGATCTTCTGAGTCTCTCCATTACAGAAGACGTTCAGGTGTTCTGCTGCCCAAGTAGAGTCCATTAATGTATAGTTACACTTGTTATTGTTCCAGGCCTCTTAAGCTTCTCTTTGAAAGTTCTGCTTGAAGGAATAATTGAATTTTTCTTGGACTTTGTTTCCTTCTCTATGGTTTGGGTTGCAGTGTGGATCCATCTCTCTCTCTCGGCCCCCTGGCTTCACTTGCTTTGCTTTGAAGTCTCCAACTTCCTCCACCCCGTTTCTCCTTGTCTGGTCTTCCAGTACCTGATAGGAAGTAATCTTGATATAGGCATAAGCTACAGAAGTTTAAATAAGGAAAAGGTTAACTTTATGACCATTAGCCACAATATCTTGCATCTTCAAAATAATAAGGGAAATTGCTCCTCACGGTTCAAGTTGCCTGCAGGGATTGAGAAGGGCAATTTACCACTCTTCACACCCTTCCTACATTCTGTGCAATTAAATTGACTAGACTGGTTGCTGGCTTCTTCAGACCCTCACATAGACACACACACGCGCACACACCCATCTGTAGACAAATCCTGTTCATTGTGAATCAAGTAGAGATGTTCTACAGCTCAATGTCATCCATCAGATCTCTTGAAGAGTGACTCAGCTCGGCTTTTTGAAGGTCTTATAACCAGATTTCCAACATTTGGGAAGTTATGACTGCCACATAGATATCTGCAGAGCATTGCGCACTCTTAGAAGCAAGGTTAGACCCTGATCTTGTTTTATTTATTTATTTATTGTTCATACTTCTATGCCGCCCAACTCCCCAGAAATTGTCCTTGTTGCCCATGTGTTGAAGATCATGAGCAAGCAGCAAGAAGAGGAGAACCTGCTGAAGAATTCTAGATGTTCCACAGTAGATGATGGCTTTCTGTCCCCCAACCATTTACCAATAGACAAGTGTTTGCAATGCCCCCTTTAAAATCACCAACATTATAGCTTGAAATCACATTTTTTGAAAAAAAAAACATTTTTAATTCATCTTTCCTCTGTATGCTAAGGAAGTTGTAGCCTGTTGTAAACCATGCTTTGGTGAAAAACCTGTCCCATTAGCAGAGCATTTGCCATATCTGAGATCTCCAGGTGTGTTGTGGTTCCCTGGAAATGCTAGTGTTGTCCAGTTGTTGAAAAAAATGAAAGAAAACCATGAGCGAATGACAGGGATTCAGATGGGAAAACTAGATCACTGTCAATAGGATCCATGAAGCCACAAAGGACAACTGTTGTAACTCTAGACCAGGGGTGTCAAACTCACGTCGTCATGGCAGCGTCATGTGACTTATCAGGATTTCCCCCCCCTTCTTCGCTAAAGCGGGCATGAGCGTGGCCAGCGCATGACGCATCCAGCCCATGGGCTGGGAATTTGACAGCCTTGCCTGCTCTAGACCCTTCAAGGCCAACCAAACACTTGTACACCTTCTGGAATGACTACAGTCAACAATCCAAATTCTCCCCATCTGATTTTGTTGTTCTCCTCTGGCTTTCAAAGATTAAGGTGGCTGATTCTAGAAACTATAACGTTTCAATTGCAGCCTGGTTCTTTTAATTCATTAATCATGGTGGTTTTATTATTCTGTTTTTCCCCTGCATGTAAATGTCTTGCTGTTAGTTGAACTTCAAGGTGCCCTAAAAGGCTTTAAATAAGTCAACAGATGTATTATGAAGTGATGAACTTCTTGCCTTCAGGGCAGCTTTGTTGGCAAGACTTTGAAACTTATTCTTAGATTAACTGTTTTTAGATCTGTTGTACCCCTCCCAGAGATGCTTGTTTGTGAGATGGTTGGCTATATAAATTAGTTTAATAAATAATAAATATGACTAGCCCAGATCAAGGTAGTACTTGCTTTGCATCTCATGGTCGGAGAAAGCCAGAGTGTTGGTCTCTAACATTCTTGCTTAACACTGTAATATTTTCAAACAAGTTTCTCTTCCTAAAGTTATTGGGTTTTTTTTCCAATTTGAAAATATATATATATAGATAGATATAAAAAGATGGTAAGAGAAAGAGAGAAAGAAAGAAAATCAAATCAATTGCCCATAATGTCAGATACAATGGAGAGAACCAGGCTGAGAAATTGTCCCAGGATAATATTTTTATTCCTTTCTCTCCAACTTTCCTGTGTGGATTTAATAAACCCACTCATCTAGTTATGTCAATCTGTTCTGTCCCCGCTGTCACAGGGGGTTGAAATAAGATATTTTAGCATTCTGAAGAGTGGCAAATGTAATGCCTCAGGTTAACCCTGAGCTGATTCAGATGTTGGAGGCGGAAGGAAGGCAGTTCTCTACCATTCCATCCAAATGCTGTTATTCTTCTAGGTCCACCTGTGGTTGGATCACAACTGCTAACTGGTGAATCAAGAATGCTGTGGTCAACCACATAATACAGAAGAACAGAGTTAGGCTTAACCCTAACCCTTGGAGGTCTTGTAGTCCAAGAGTCTCCAAACTTGGCAAGTTTAAGACTTGGGGACTTCAATTCCCATAATTGAAGACTTGTGGAATTCAACTCCCCTGCTGGCTGGGGAATCCTGGGAGCTGAAGTCCACGGGTTTTAAACTTGCCAAGCTGGGAGAACCCTGTTATAGTCCAATCCTCTGCTGAAGGACTATGACTCTGGGAAGTCTTAAATCTTGGATTACAAGTGCATCCTTTCTTTTTTCTCTCTCCCCAAATTCCCAAATCCAATGTGGTGCCCTGTAAATGGTTCTCATTAAATTCAACTTAATGAGAAGGAACCAGTCAGTTCAGGTAATCTTCACTTAAACAGCTCCAGAACTTGATTCAACAGAACTTCAACATAAAACAGTTGGTTTTCTAGATCTTTCATGTCAGGTCAAGAATTTCCAGATTAAAGATTCCCCAATTTTTAAGGGGTGTTAAATTGAGAAATTGGGCAGCTGTCCAATTAGAGTAACATAGTATACCTGTGTTGGTGGACGTGGTGGCTCAGTGGCTAAGATGCTGAGCTTGTCAATCAGAAAGGTCGGCAGTTTGGCGGTTCGAATCCCTAGCGCCGCGTAATGGAGTGAGCTCCCGTTACTTGTCCCAGCTTCTGCCAACCTAGCAGTTCGAAAGCACGTAAAAAATGCAAGTAGAAAAATAGGGACCACCTTGGTGGGAAGGTAACAGCGTTCCGTGCGCCTTCGGCGGTTAGTCATGCCGGCCACATGACCACGGAGACGTCTTCAGACAGCGCTGGCTCCTCGGCTTAGAAACTGCCCCCTAGAACACCGCCCCCTAGAGTCAGGAACAACTAGCACATATGTGTGAGGGGAACCTTTATCTTTACCTTTAGTATATAGTGGTTCAACAAAGAAGTTGCAAATAGAGGTGTTTTACTCTACTGATGGAATCAGCTAGCATGTTCAGAAGAATCAAACATTCCAGATTGCAGGTACTCAAGAGTCAAATGATTGATTACTCTTAACTGGCTTGACCAAGTTCGAATCCCCAAATAAACCCTAGCTACGAGGAAGGAGGAAAACATGCTTTCCACCTGCCCAGCAAATTGAACCGTGCTTAATTTCTAATTTCAGGCAGACCCAAACAGCACCCTTTGGCTCCTGTATTGGTATTAGGCTTAATGAGTGATTTTTGTCCTCTTTGTTTGTCTTCTCTTCCTGTATAACGCTATAATTCACTTAATTATCTGATGGATTCTTTACTCTCTTTTTTTTTTAACTGAACTTAAAATGGAAACTAAATTTTGCATCTCGGTTTACAGCCTGCTAACTAGAATCCAAAAGCCAAGCTAGGTCTGGGTCTTTGAGAAGGTAAGGTTTTGCATATTCATAACGTTAATAGGGTTCACAGGTATATTTGCAGCAGATGAAAAGAATTAATTAAAACTCATTTGCATAAAGAGTGTTGCTTAACTGATGACACCCTATTAATGCCGGCAACGTCAAGAAACGGAGGTTGTCCCCCCCAAAAAATTAGTAATAATCAAGAAAGCAGAAATTGCCAGTAAGATGGGTATTTTATAATTGCTTCTGAAAGCTTTGGGAAACTAAATTGCAAAAAAGTCGTTTTGTAAATCTATATTGTTACGTCTCACTAGCTTGACCAAAAAAAAACCCCCAAGATTATATGCTTAAAAATGAATGTTTGCTTTGGAAATTGCCCTCCAAACAGCCAATTCTAATCTGGAAAGAATAAAATAAATAATGACATCATAAAATGACACTATACAATCAAGACAAAAACGCAGAAATGTAGGCCGATATTTTGCAGATTAAACTTAACGATGCTGTTCCAGATTGGCATTTTGGGAGACCAACAGAGTCAAGTTTAGATATTTCTTGTATTTTTATGTGTGTTGAACTTAACAGAAACATTAACCAAATTTGGATGTTTTAGGAGGTGAAAACAGGTGGTGAAAACATGGCAACGTGACCGAAGTCCATCGTTTTATAGGGGCGCTGTACATTAGAAAGGGGTGGAGCTTCGAGGAGAAGGGCGCCATCTTTATTTTTTTAAGACTCTTCTATGGATGACCTGGGCCATGTGAACAGCAGTTGAGAACGATATTTGAACAGTGGGGAATTGTCTTAAAATGAAGAGATTACTAAAAAAGGAATTGAGAAGAACAATCAAGAGGACCAACGTTCTCCAGAACTCTTGGACTTCCTTCAAAACTAGAAGGCTCCATTCTTGGAAAGAATTAATGTTTTATTTATAAAATAAATAAACAGGGTCCAAAAATCAAAACAGACAGCTACCCTTGCTTCAGCGTCAGAGGGAAAATACATAGAATGCACGAATATGTCTGGGAAGTTGATGCCAGAGAATTAAACTTCATTCGCTGCACAAATATGAGAGCTTCTTAACTTTGATCTAGAACATAGATTCTTCCCCACCAACGTATAAACCCTCTTCTCTTCAAAGTTGGGGGTTTGTAGACAGGTAGTCCTCGACTTATGGCCTCAACTGAGCCCAAAATTTCCCTTGCTAATTGGGACAGTTGTTCAGTGGGTTTTTGCACCTTTCGTGCCACCGTTGTTAAGTGAATCCCTGCAGTTGTTATGTTAGTAACACAGTTGTAAAATGAATCTGGCTTCCCCACTGACTTTGCTTGCCAGAAGGTCGCAAAAGGGGATCACATGACCCCAGGACACGGCGACCGTCATAAATATGAATCAGTTTGAAATATAGAAGGAAAACAGGCGGGAGATAAAAGTACAAAAGGTGCAAATTTAGGATATTTGTTTATGGCATTTTGGAGAGAAATGTATCATTATGCATGTTTTGATATTATGGTATAGGTATGGCTGTTCATGTAAAGATAGTGAAAAAATAAAAAAAATATTTAAAAAAATAATAAATAAATATGAATCAGTTGCCAAGCCTCTGAATTTTGATTTCGTGACCTCAGGGGTGCTGCAACGGTCATAAGTGCGAAAAACGGACACAATTCTCTTTTTTTCAGTACTGTTGTAACTTAGAACGGTCACTAAATGAATAGTTGTATGTCAAATACTACCTATAATCTCTCTCTCTCTTTATTTTTTAAACCCAAACTACAAACAGACTTGGTTTCTTGTTTACACGCACGGCCTCCTTAAACCTCAAGCCAATGTGGGGCTTGAAACAACAGTGGGTTTCAATTATTTTTGCTACCGGTTCGCTATTGGGAGCGCACGTGCGGGTGGCGCTTCTGTGCATGCGCAGAGATGGGCGGGCGGGTGGGCAAAGCCTCCCGCCACCGCCGCTACCGGTTCGCCCGATCTGGAGCGAACCGGTAGCAACCCACAACTGGCTTGAAATGAGAAAACAAAACTACTCCTGGTAACACTGCACTCCTGAAGTCAATTTCTGCTGCAGCATTGATGAAATCGCTTGTTCATCAAACGTGAGAAGTGGCTTATTTTTTTCCAGTGACACGAATTAAACACACACACACACACACACACACACACACACACACACACACACACACCTACCTCTCCGTTTTTATTGGGCTTTGAATAACTGCCCAGCACCTCCTGGCTTTAAATAGTTGCCAAACTGGAGAACGGGAACAGTTCTCCAATCAATCTGGAGAACTGAACAGCTGAGTCATTGGCGCCATCCATCACCAGGAACATAAATACAGCTTGGCCGGGAAAGACACGCACAGCGGAGGAGAAACTAGTCCGCTTCTACCCACAATCCTTCGTGAGAGACCCTCGCCTGTCTTTCTGGCTCCCTCCCTCCCTCCATGGGAGACCCTTCTCAAATCAAAGTTCATGCTCTGGGAAGTTCCTTTGGGCCATGGTTGGCCGTGCACTCCGTTTTTCTTACTCCCTGTTGCTGTTGCAAGCATTCATCACTCCTACCTTGGTAGAACCAGGCTAGGAAATGACTTCAGTGAAAATCAAGCTGGAATTAAAGACTGACACCGAAAGAATTGTAGGAACGATCTCTCTGAGATACGTTGAGGAGCCATCGATTAGATGTTTCGAATCACAGACGGCCAACTGCCATAGATTTAGTGGGCCAAAGGGCCCCATAGATTTAATGTGCATGGCCTCAACTATTAGGTCCATGTGAACCATAAAGGTTTCATTGGAGAACCATAAAAGGGGCATATCTATGGGGCCAGGCTGGTGGTGGGAATTGCTTTATGGGTTTGAGGCTGAGAATGGTAGGGTTTTGCTCTCAGTTCTTCTACCATCTGGAGAGACATCGCAATGGTTACTAGGGAGATGCAGGTAATCCTTGACTTTCAACCACTCGCTTAGTGACATTCAAAGCTACAATGGTATTGGAAGAAAAAAAACCATTTTTCACACTTAAAACCGGTGCAGCATCCCCATGGTCACATGATCAAAATTCCAATGCTTAGCAACTGACTCATATTTATGACGGTTGCAGTGTCCTGGGTTCACGTGATCCCCTTTTGTGAACTTCCGACAAGCAAAGTCGGTGGGGAAGCCACATTCCCTTAACAACCGTGTGACAATTGCAGGTATTCCCTTAACACATATGCCAAGAAAAGTTGTAGAATGGGGCAAAACTCACTTAACAACGGTCTTGCTTAGCCACGGTAATTTTGGACTCATTTGTCATAAGTGGAGGTTACTGTACTGATGTTTTCACCGCAACATCCTGAAGGTACTTTGACTTTCACCCTGGGATTTATTCCAGAAAAAGTCATCCATGTAGGATCTCAGTAAATATTTACCCTTTCTCATTCAGCATTTGTAATGGCCATTATCTTACAACACAATCTTATAAAGACAAAATATCTCCCGGTGACTTTAATAGCAATCCTAACAATACTCTGGGCACAATCTCCTTGGGGATTACTGTGAATCGCTTCTGAGCAGTTATAAAAATGTGGGGATTATGGATCCGATCAAAGATACTCTTGTAGAATTTGTATCAGCTGCCACTGGGAGTTTTCTGCAAACGGTCTGCTAGGAAGACTTAATCCTTCTTTTAAGGAGCCGTGGGAAATTGTTGGATCTCCTAAATATTCAACGGCCAAGGATCCCAGCATCTGATGTCACCAGGAGAAGCCAGGTTGGTGTGGGTTGCATTTCCAATTTTGGGATAGGAGATTTATTTTTTACTCCTGATTTAAAAATCAGATCTGTCAAGCTTCTCAGAAGTTCAATGCATCCATTTTTATTTCTTGTTTCATAGTGGGAGAGAGAGAGAGAGACAAACAGACAGAGAGAGCCATGGCCTCTCAAAGGGTCTCAAGGATTAGTAAAAAGAGGGTGTGACTCACTGTAGTCTCAACACCCTTTTAATGCCATGCTCTAAACCAATTTCTCCCCCCCAAAAAAATAACTTGGCCTCTTTAAGATGTGTGGATTTCAACTCCCAGAATTGAACGGTAGAAAGATGAGAAAGAAACTCAAAATCACTCCACTTTGATTTTGTTGGGTGCAAAGTGGAGAGAAACTCTGACAGACTACACATTAAAATAACAAAGAGCATTCCCAAAGAGCTGGCATTCCCAGGGCAACTAAATAGAAGCTGGAAGTTGGAATTCTGGAAGTTGAAGTCCATACATCTTAAAGTGGCCAAGTTTGAAAAACACTGCAGCAATCCATTTTTTCACCCCACAAGAGAAATTAAGTGTGAAGTTTCCGAAAGATGCCCTAATTAATTCATGAGCCACGAGCCAAGTTTCAAAAGAAATCCAGTCATTTATTAGGAGCAACATTCCGGCAATTATTCAGGTCCAAAGAAACCCCTAAGCTGGCTCTGGATTTCTTTTGAAACTTGGCTCGTGGCTCATGAATTAATTAGGGCATCTCTCAGAAACTTCACAGAGAGTCAGCTCTGATCTCACATAATTTATGGATCCCCATGACCCTGTCTCCCCCCTCCTCTCTGGGCATGTCATAAATCACATTCTCCAATGGGCCACGTTGGCGGGCTGTGAAAACCCCACCCCTCCTGCTGACTCTGGTAACCTAGGATACTATCTGGACACAGGCATGTGTGGAATGTCTTTTCAGTTGGGATAGCCCAGCAGCTCCATCAGTTCTCCCTCCCCCTGCTGCTTATGGCAACTTGAAAGCTTTGCAAGTTGACATTAAGCTCATCTCCTCTCTTAACACTATCCCCATCCTTGGTGTGTAATCTCTTGGGTTCTCCTGTTTGACAGGTGTTTTTATTTATTAACTTGTGTGAGACCCCTAAAGAAGCAACGATTACCATTCCAACTGACCCCTTCTTGAGAACAATGAATGGACAGGAAGCTTAAGAAAGCTGAAGATTGTAGAGACCAGCACTCAACTTGTTCAATTTTCCTTGGCCTGTCCTCATATTTCTTTCTGGGCTCCCCCCGGCAACCCATCTTTTCATTAAGGCTCAAAAAAATCCATTAAGGGTTTCCATAAACATAGGCTTGCCCCAAGACATTTCTGTAGGGACTAAAACAGAAGAAAGCAAGGCTCCTTCACCTGCTGTTTTCTTACCAAACTTAACTTCAAGACCGGGCATTAAATCTCACAATACTTTTGGTCCCGCTGGGCAGTGAAAATGCCATAATGGTAGCACATGAACAGACGCACCATTTGCTCTCATTCACAACACCCCACATCAGCTGCTGGAGGTGACCTTCAAGCAGGCCTAATGGTAGGGCCGGCCATCCATAAACATCCCATTAAACAAATCGGCTTCCATTTCCTTCTGCTTCCAGAAAGAACTCAAGCTGTTGCTGTTGAAACACCCTCCCGCTAATTGCGGTGTTCTCTCCAAAGAATCGGCAGCCAAATTTCATTCCTCTTCTTTCTTCCTTTCTTCTCTTCCTTCCTTCCAGCAGATGTAACGGAAGCCGATCGGGGTCTGTTCTTGACAAGCACAAGAGATACCTTCACCTGGTAGGATCTCATCTCTGGTGACATCTCAGTGTTTGGCTGTGTTGCTTAACAAGGACTTCATTGTTATTTTTTTCCTCCGGGCTAAATCGGTTCTCTTTTTGAATTGTTTTCTTTCCTCACCTGCCATCTTCAACCTGTGAGGTTGTTGCTTGTTGCAAGGTTTTGCTCTTGTGAAAAGGGCAAAGTGCCCGGCTCTGAAAGGGCACTTTTGAAAGGTTGTCCTTTCCTCCCCCTGCTTCCGAAAATAACACTTCAGATCTTGAGAATGGGAGACACTTTATTCTTGTGGGCCACATCAACAATGTCGCAGCTTGAAAGGATATTGGGAGCCCTCAGAATGCAAAGGTGATCTTGACTGGTGAGAACCTTGGGGATTTCAAGTCTTTGTCCCCTGTGGTCCACGAGAAGGGACTTCCAAGAGCTCTAACAGAATAACAAAGTTGGAAGAATTTCTCAGCCATTCAAATCATGCTTGTTCCAAAGAGATGCTCTTCAAAAGGCAACTGGACTTTCTCAGCTTTTCCTCGAAAACATTTTGCTTCTCATCCAAGAAGCTTCTTTGGTTCTAAGCTGAAGTTCAGAACCCAAAAAAACTTCTTGGATGAGAAGCGAAACATTTTCAAGGGGAAAAAAACCCCTAAGAAAGTCTAGTTGCCTTTTGAACAGCACCTTTGGGACAACCATGACCTGAATGAGGTCTTCTCGGACCTTTTTGGTCTTCTCAGTCCTTGCCCACTCAACCCAACCCAACCCAACCCAACTCTTGGGCATGTTTTCCATCGCTGCAGGAATGAACTTGACTCCACAGATGGCACTCCTCAAAGACACAAGAACTCTAAAGTGTTGGCTTAATAGGAGAATAACACATCAGGCGGCTGTCACGGTATGTCGGTAGAAACAAGAAGCTTGTTTTCCCCACTTTGTGGTTCCGCCTGCTGATGAGCACTCAGAAATGCTAATAGATTCAGAGTTGGTTTCCAAACTGCAGCTCTGCTGCTGGAGGCTAAAAATAGCGTGCTGTGGTGCTCCACAGTTGGAAATCACACTTGTTGATTCAACTTTTTGTAGGAACAGATGAGGAGGCAAAGCTCCATCTAATTTCGACCTCGCTGTCTTTGGAGATTTGTTCTCCTTTCCTGGATTCCTTCTTCCTCTTTCCTGGCCCACATCTCGGTTTCATCTTCGGACTGCCACGTCCAACACCCTATTTCTATTTAGTTGCCCTGGGAATGCCAGCCTTTTGAGGAATGCTCTTTGTTGTTTTGATGTGTAGTCCACCAGACTTTCTCTCCACATTTGGTACCCAAATAAAATTAAAATGGAGTGATTTTTGAGTTTCTTTCTCATCTTTCTACCATCTTTCTGAGCCGAGGTGGCGCAATGGTTAAATGCAGCACTGCGACCTTCAGCTGATTGCTAGTTCAGCAGTTCAGCTGTTCCAATCTCACCGGCTCAAGGTTGACTCAGCCTTCCATCCTTCCGAGGTGGGTAAAATGAGGACCCAGATTGTTGGGGGCAATATGCTGAACTCTGTAAACCGCTTAGAGAGGGCTGTAAAGCACTATGAAGCGGTATATAAGTCTAAGTGCTATTGCTATTGCTAACTGAGTCATTTCTTCTGCAGGGTTTTTTTTAATAGTCCACTTCTTCCTTCCCAAAATAGTCATTCCTTCCTTCTTCTCCAGTGGTTTTTAATAGTCCACTCCTTCCTTCCCCATATTTTATAGGAAGGCAGTTAAACTGAACATCAAGCAATATCTCCCACCCTAACCCTCACCAAGTACCCCCAGATATTTTCCCTAATTAATTACAGAATAACAGAGTTGGAAGGGACCTTGGAGATCTTCTAGTGATCTAGTCCAACCCCCTGGCCAAGCAGGAAACCTGATACCCTTCCAGACAAATGGCTGTCCAATCCCTTCTTGAAAACCTCCAATGATGGAGCACCCACAACTTCTGGAGGCAAGCCATTCCTTTGACTCATTGTTCTCACTTTCAGGAAATTTCTCCTTAGTTCTCAGTTGGATCTCTCCTTGATTAGTTTCCAAGTATAGAAATTCGGAGCTCATCAAGATATATAGTATGTGAATTTAGAAGGTGGCTTTGGGTTTGGTTTTTTTTTCCCAACAACTTGACGTGAATTGTAGCACATTTTTCACTGTAGGTGGAAAACAGTGTTGAGGAACACTGTTTCTTCACTTCCTTATTGCCCGTTTATTCCAACTTTTTCCTTCTTCTTTTTTCAATCGCCAGCAGCCTTTCCCCCCCCAAAAAGTAGACTACCCTTCCAAGCGCCTTTTCTATTTTGCTATCAATTCATTTTTAATTAACAGCATTGATTGCTGTTTTAGGTTACAGTGTCTTAATTGTGCATAAGTTTATAGTCGATATGATGTGTTTTATTGCTGAAATAATCTACTCCCTTGAGTGCCGTACACATCAAAGAGCAATGCTGACATCTACGAAAATGATAACTAGCATCATGGCTAAGAGTTTTGAGCAGATCATCCATCATGTATTTACCTAATTTCTTTTTTTTTTAACAGATTACTGGTGGCTGCCATCTGCTTCGTCTTGTAGAACTGACATCTTTTAAGTTAGCTGACCCCTGCAAAAATCCTGTCCATCTCATTTTGGCCTGTTCATAATTTCCTGTACATACAACCACTTGTAGGGCGGGGGGAATGTCCCATTCTTGTAACTTAAGAAAGAATTGAGCTTCTACCCTGAAATGTACCGTATTTTTCGGAGTATAAGACGCACCTTTTTTCTCCCTAAAAGTGGCTGAAAATGTGGGTGCGTCTTATACTTCGAATGTAGCTTTTTTTTCCAGCCCTAACTAGGTGCTAACAGATCTTCCCAGCTCTTACCTTGCAGGCTCTTTCATTGTTACTCTCTCAGAAGAATATTTTTCCAGCCCTAAGTCTTTGCAGGTTTTTTTTCATTGCTCTACTTGCTCTGAATAAGTTTTTTTCTAGCCCTAACCAGGTGCTAACGATCTTCCCAGCTCTTACTCGCTTGCAGGCCCTTTCATTGTTACTCTCTCAGAAGAAGGTTTTTTTAAGTCCTAACCAGGGGATAAAATAATGTGCTGAAGCTGACCAGACTAAGGATGCTAGCCAGATGAATACCTGGTAGGCAGATTGTTTTCCCCTATTTTCCTCCCCAAAAGCTAAGGTGCGTCTTATACTCCGGTGCATCTTATACTCCGAAAAATACGGTATTTATTTTCTTCTTATTGAAGGTCATGTAATCTCAACTGAAACCAGTTGGATCTGCATTACAGCAGTGGGGAAGGTCACAGCTAAACAAATAGACAGGGTTTCCAAAAGAGATGGGGTGACATGAACCACTCCTACATGTACACCTAATTTGGGAGCAAATTCCATCACTTCTGCACTTCTGCAGATTTAGATTAAATCCTGGACACTGAAAGTGTGGGCTATGATTTAGGAGATTATAGGAGATTATGGGGTAGAAGGCCTGGAGACATCTTACCTTAACCCTCATTCATCCAAGGAGTCAAGTATCTGCAACTCCGTCAGAGTTGCTGGTCTGAGCAGGGAGAAGACAGAAAGATGAGGGGGGTCAATCTAGTCTCCAAAGCACCAGAAGGCAGGATAAGAAACAATGGATGGAAACTTATCAAGGAGAGAAGCAACCTGGAATTAAGGAGAAACTTCCTGACAGTGAGGACAATGAATCAGTGGAAGGATTTGCTCCAGAAGTTGTGGGTGTTCCATCACTGAAGGTTTTAAAGAAGAGATTAGACAAACATTTGTCTGGAATGGTATAGGGTTTCCTGCTTGAGCAGGAGGTTGGACTAGAAGACCTCCAAGGTCTCTTCCAATTTTGTTATTCTGTTAGTCAATGAGAGATCCAACCTAGAACTACCAAAAAATTTCCTGACAGTGAGAACAATTAATCAGTGGAACGAGTTGCCTCCAGAAATTGTGGGTGCTTCATCCCTGGAGGTTTTTAAGAAGAGATTGGACAGCCATTTGTCTGAAATAATATAGGATCTCCTGTTTGAGCAGGACCTCCAAGGTCCCTTCTAAATCAGCCATTCTGTTAAGGATGAATTGCTTAGATACAACTTTGGCCCAGCACACCATTATTCACTTGAATTTTTCTGGGCTCCTACATCTACACTATGTGAGCGCCATTCCAATCAGAACAACCTGATTCATAAAAAAATGATGCGGTCAACATCCTTGATCTAAGTCTCTAGACCTTCCCTTGTCCTCGGTGTTTCTTGCTGCTATAGATCCAGGACTCTGCTCACTGAATTTTGCAGCAAGACGGGGACCATAGAATTGCAACAGGAAGAGCTCATTCCTCAACTCCGCAGTGGCAGTGCCTAAATTCTGAAGGCCAAAACTGACACTGATACATTGATGGTCACTATTTGCAGCACCTGAGGAGCAAGGTTTGAGTGAGTCTCCAAGACTGTAAAATGTTGGCTTGTGTCCCAAGTCAGTGAGAAGATTCTCCTTGCCTCCTACAGATGTTGGAAATTACCCCATGCTGAGGTCCCACCTCAGGAGACTCTCACTCAGGGTCCCATTCCAAGTTGACCTCCATCTATTGCCTGGTTTTATAGCGTTCGATCCATACAAATTGTAAATTGGCCTTCTGATCAACGAGATTTCATCTGCTTTCAGTCTATGGAGATTCTCAGTCCTCCGGGTCATGGTTGTCCCAAAGGTGCTTTTTCAAGAGGCAACTGGACTTTCCGGTTTTTCTTTGAAGACATTTCGCTTCAAGCCGAAGAAGCTTCTTGGATGAGAAGTGAAATGTATTCAAAGAAAAACCAGAAAGTCCAGTTGCCTCTTGAAAAAGCACCTTTGGGACATCTGCTATCAGCTTTGCATCGAAGTTGGTGAGATGCCACCAGAAACTCAAAAAGTTGGGGGGCGTATAAATCATGCTCAACCCTTGAGAAGTTTGCATGTCACCGCTTTCCTAGCCAATACTGTTGGCAAATTTATCGTCAGATCTGCATATACGTATTTCATTTGTTAATGTTGTATCTTGTAGCCGTGAGTTCCTAGGAAGATAAACGTAGGTTGTATCAAGGAGCTATTTTCTCATTTCAGGCAGGAAACTGCTGCAATCTATCCTAATAATACCAGAGCGTGGTTTCCTTCTCTGTGGCCGGTGTGTAATTTAATGCACATCAATCATATCGCTCTATCTCTATTTCTGAAAATGCATTCTCTTCCCTAAGCAAAAAAAGAAACCATCTCAAAAACAAATTAGCTTTTTCTCCTGGGGAGGTTTAGGCCCAGTGCCCTTAGCCTGGGGACTCTCTGGGAATCAGTGTGGTCTATTTGAAGCGGTGCAGAAATATTTGACCAGTTTACCAGTTTCCTGCCGTCAGCCGCATTCGGCAAAGCATTGAACCGAGCAACATGTCACTCAATTTGTCTTAGGGGCTGTGTTGAACACCTTCAAATGCCACCCCCTCCCCTCCATCTTCTTGCTAGAAGTTCTTCAGACAAAGTCTTGGGTAGACCTGTATTTAATCCCCAGACTCTGCCTTGTTGTAGGGGGTTTTTTTGTTCCTGAAGCACAAATGTAAGTGTAAGTCTTGGTATGTGCTTAACTTCCACTTCTATTCTTGCTTGCGGTAATGAGAGGGTTTGTGTGTTTTTCTGGCATCTTTATTCAACAGACTAAACAAAGGCCATTCTTTGGGTTTTAGCTTTTAAAGCAACATTGTGCCACGTGCCTGTTTTCCTCCACATATCTGACTTCCAGACCAGGGCTGCCTGCCTTAAAGAGGACAGCTTCGGCCTACAGAGAGTTGGATTCAACCCTGGCAAAGTTGCAGACTTCAGCCATATCAGAATAATTAAAACAATTGTGTCTTCTAGCTAGAGAGAAGTTGTGGGTGCTCCATCACTGGAAGTTTTTAAGAAGAGACTGGACAGCCATTTGTCCAGAATGGTATAGGGTCTCCTGCTTGAGCAGGGGGTTGGACTAGAAGACCTCCAAGGTCCCTACCAACTCTGTTATTCTGTTATTCTCCAAAGCAACTGAGGGCAGGACAAGAAATTGCAGGAACTGAGCTTGGCCAGTCTGGCGAAGAGAAGGACCAGGGGTGACATGATAACAGTGTTCCAATACTTGAGGAGCTGCCACAGAGAGGAGGGGAGCAGGCTGTTCTCTATAGCACCAGAAAGCCAAACAAGGAATAATGGATGGAAGCTGACCAAGGAGAGATTCAACCTGGAAGTGAGGAGAAACTTTCTGACGGTGAGAGCGATCAACCAGTGGAACAGCTTGCCAGCGGAGGTTGTGAGAGCCCCAACACTTGCGACCTTCAAGAGGAGACTGGACTGCCATCTGTCTCAAACGGTGTAGGAACTCCTGCTTGAGCAGGGGGTTGGACTAGATGACCTACAAGGTCCCTTCCAACTCTAATAATAAATCTAAATCTAAGTAATGGGTAGAAGCTTGTTAAAGAGGGATCCAATCTACAATTAAGGCGAAATTTCCTGACAGTGAGAACAATTAACCAGTGGAACGGCTGGCCTCCAGAAGTTGTGAATGCTCATCACTGGAGGTTTTGAAGAAGAGACTGAACAGCCATTTGTCTGAAATGCTATAGGATTTCCTGCTTGAGCAGAGGGTTGGACTAGAAGACCTCCAAGGTCCCTTCCCACTCTGTTATACTGTTATGTTGGCTCTTAGGGGACACCACTGCGTCCTACAGACTTACAACATCAACATTATGATGGGCATGAGGTTGAATTCGAATTACAAGTACTTGGCGCTAAGTTGTGTAGCGTTAAAGGAGCTCAGACACCTGTAAGGTGTGCAGAAGAGGAACACAAGGGGCCCATTCTCAGCAGCAGGACTTGGAGAAGGAGAAACATGATTTACTCACGCCTGAAAATCCTTTAAAGTGGACACGCTAACATCATCTTCTTTGGTACTCTACTTACCTGCTCTCAAGAGATCATCCAACACGATTCATCACTCATTATCCCCGCTGCATCTCCAACGGACTTTGCCACCCTTGGTAGATTTCTTAACCCACCCAAGGAGGAAATTTAGACACATGCAGGAAGGGATGGGGGAGAAAGAGACAGGAAGGGACATTTCTAGATCAGGCTAGTGATGACAGTACCATCATGTGTCTTTGGGTTTTTTAAAAAAAATGTTTTGATTTTCACTTAGATGTAACTCTAAGCCACCCAGGGTTACCCTACAGTAAGATGGGCGGCCAATTAATTTTATAAACAAATAATAAACAAATTGTTACCCACTCCCCAGTGATGTAGGTTAGAGGCCCAGGGTTGGGCGTTCTGGCTATTTTTCCATTCTCGGTCATTGCTGTGCCTGGGATTGACTTCTTGGCACCAGGAAGAGGAAGAGGAAGAGGAAGAGGAAGAGGAAGAGGAAGAGGAAGAGGAGGAAGCAAGAGGTTTGCCGGAGGAAACAACCTGCCGCTCACCAAAATGCCCCATTAAGAGTTTCTGCTCTAGACCAGTCGCCAAAGGGAGGGAATCTGTGCACGCACAAACAAACGCACACACACACCACACACATACACACACACACACCCTTCTCGCAGTCTCCTCTGGGCCTCGGCTCCCCTTTGGAGCAGATGTCATCATTTTGCGAGAACGCTAGTCAACATCACTTGGAGATAGGGAAATGAGAGCTGAGGCGCGCAGCTGCCGGGGAGCTCTGGTGCCCACTGGGTCTGCCTGGCGGAAAGAACAGAAAGCAACAAGCAAGCGAAGAGACAGCTGGGAACGTTCGGCGAATGGAGGGCGTGTGTGTGTGTGTGTGAGAGAGAGAGAGAGAGAGAGAGTGTGTGTGTATGCATTCGTGTGTGCATGTGTGCGCAACTGGATTACTTAGCAACAAGGCTGAGGGCTAAGCAGCGCTGTGTACATTCGGTTACCAGGTTCAGCTGCGATGTTTAATTCTTGGACTGCAGAACTGCTGAAGGTCCCTGGGTCGAGCTTTGAGGAAGTGCAGGAGGAAGGACTGGTCGAATGGGACACACACACACACACACCGTGTCAATCTTCTCTCTCTTTGAAGTGTCCCAGACTTCCCAACCGCCCAAAAAGAATAAGCCGATTTGGGGATTTGGCTAGAAATGAAAACGGCAGTTCCTGGACTCGTCCACCTGGCACCATCCAGTAAGTTAGAAGGCCCAAGAAGAAAATTTGGGGGGTGGGGGGGAGAAGAGGCATTTGTGGGGCATTCTTGAAAGTGAGAGAGAGGAGTCATATGACTGTGGGGCCCCTGGTACTCTCTGAACTTGGTTCTTTTCTTGAAGACATTTCATTACCCAACTAGATAACATCATCGGTTCTAGAAGGGAGTGGGATTTGCAGGGGGGAAGATGAGGAGAACTGTGGGGACCCTGGTACACTCTGAACTTGGTTCTTTTCTTGAAGACATTTCATTACTCAGCTAGGTAAGATCATCAGTTCTAGAAGGGAGTGGGATTTGCAGGGAGGAGAGAGAGGACTGTGGGGTCCTTGGTGGTCATTAACCTTGGGGGGGTTTTTTTGTAGACGTTTCGTTACCCAACTAGGCAACATCATCAGTGCTAGAAGGAAGTGAGGTTTGCTCTCCTAGTCCTCTGAGTGAACATCAAGGACCCCACAGTTGAATCCCAACCTACAAACACTCCCTTGTATTGGCACACCTCTTATGGCCTGTGCTCTGCAAGTGGTACAATCCCTCCCTCAGAGGGCCTGGATTGGATGGCGATGGATGAACGACAGGTATGGAAGTGCTGTCCACCTCTCCTTGTCCGCATCGGGTCAGTGGAAGCCCCCATCCTTCCCAGGGTTTCCCCCTTCCTCGATTCTGAGACAGTGAGGGGCATTTGCTAACAGAGGTTTTTCATCCTAAGGATGGATTTGATTGGGTTGCCGGCTTTTGTCAACGCGTCAGTTGACTCTCTAAAAAACGGAGCAGAAGTGTAACGATCACACACCGTTGAGAACGGGAACACGTTTGGTGCACAAGGTGCAGGATCTCGGGAGGAGCACATGGGAGGGAGCGGCTGTGTAACAATGACAAACCTTGGGTTCCCCCCGCCTCCAATTTTCAAAACTTCCCTGAATGGTGAGAAAAATCCATCTGTTTTTCTCCCCCTATTGTGTACAGGTAGTCCTCGACTTACAACAGACCATTTTTCACACTTACAACCGTTGCCACATCCCTGTGTTCGCGCGATCAAAATTCAGACGCTCGGCAACTGGCATGTACTTGTGACGGTTGCAATGTCCCAGGGTTGCGGGATCCCCTTTTGCGGCCTTCTGACAAAGTCAGTGGGGATGCCAGATTCCCTTAATGACCGCATTAGTAGCTTAACAAATCAGGGTGGATTTGATTTAAATCAAATCGATTTAAATCGCGATTTAAATCTCTAGTAAAAAGGCTTGATTTAAATCATGATTTTTAAAGAGCAACTATCATCTCTGTCCCACAGCGGCTCCTCCTCTGACCCGCTGTTGACTCACCAACAGTCCCAGTCACTTTAATGGGATGGCTGGTGATGCGGCAGCAGGGGCGGGTTCCTAATTTTTTTACTACCACTCTGTGGGCGTGGCTTATTTTGTGGGTGTGGCTTGCCAGCCATGTGACCGGGTGGGCGTGGCTTCTCGGACTGCTGAAGGGAGGGGAATGGAGATAGCTCCTGCCGCCCATTCTTTCAGTGTCTCATGCGCTCCCTCAGCCATCCTCCCCTGCTTGGACTCACTGTGGGGTAGGAAGGCAGCGCATGCGCAGTGCCGGAAGCTCGGTTTCTGGGCATGCGCAAAAGAAAATTTTAAAAAATAATAATTTTTTTTAAAAAAAATGGTGGTGCCCAGGCACCGGCAACCGACCGCACCGGTACTGTGACGTCACCAGCGGTCCGCTACCGGTGCTATAGAGTGGACCGCACCAGTAGGAACCCACCACTGCAGCGGCAGGGACACAATACGGTGAGGGACGTGGCGGGCAGCAGGGGAGTGGATGCCCGCTAACAGGCGCTGCCAGGATGGATCTGAAATGACAGGTGCTCTTTAAATGTAAGGACTCCTTCTTGCTGGTAGTTAGAATCTTTAATATTATTACTTGCAAACAAAACGAAGGTTTCCTATTTATCTTGCAGAGCTTGGATGCATTCAATGATGTACCAAAAATGTAAAATATTGCAGAATATACAGCCTCATGCTACATAACTAAGCTCCATTTCATGCTGAATAAACTAAATTATGAATGTATCTTAAATAGAAAACTACCTTTAGATAGATTTTTTACTCCAAAAGCATTTTATTAAAATAAATTTGATAAAAATAAAAAAAAATCCAATTTAAATTTTAAAAGAATCCGATTTAAATCAAAAGATCCAATATTTTTGATTTTTTAAAAAATGAAAATCATCGATTTTTATCCACCCTGTAACAAATGCAGTATTGCGCTGAAGGACTGGCAAGAAGGTTGTAAAACTGGGGGTGGGGAGAGACATTCCCTTAATAATTGTCTTGCTTAGCAACGGAAAATTTGGGCTCAATTGTGGTTGTAAGTCAAGGCATATCTGTCATGTAATATTCTTCCGATGAACTGGAACTCAACTGAAAACAGAGACAGTAAGAGGCACCTCTCCAAATCTCGTCCACCCCGAATAATGACCCCAAGCAAAGAACATGAAACCAAGAACACAGTGATAGAGGCTTGTTTTTTTCTCTCTCTTTTTTCTAAAATCCATGATTAAAACCTGGTACAAACAGGTGAATATATAGATATATTTCTTTTAGTAGATGTAATTTTTTTTCTTTTTCTTCTCTCTCTCTCTCTCTCTCTCTCTCTCTCTCTCTCTCTCTCTCTCTCTCTCTCATTATACAGCAAATATAGAATTTCTTTTCTCTCTGTACAATAGGACGGTTTTACAATGCAACGTTCCGACAGATCCTTTCACCCCCAAAAATAAAATCTTAAAAAAATTTGCACAAATGGGACTTCAGGCGAGTAATAGTCTAAACTGGAAGACTCCATTTGCAAAAGGCCCAAAAAGGATGGTCTGTATTTCTTTCTTTTCTTTCTTTCTTTCTTTCTTTCTTTCTCTCTCTTTCTTTTAACAACAACAGGGAAAAACAAGATCTTTCTGCTCCCTTTTCTAATTGATCTCTTTTGTTCAGTTGTTTTTACATTTTGGTTACTGAAAGGATGAAGACAAAGCTGTACAGAGTCCACAAAATTCACAGAATAAGGAGTCATGCGATGCAGTTGTGGTTACGCCAAACTCCTTTTGTATTTTCTGTCTGGCTCTCTTGAAATTCTTGCGCTTCTTTCTCTCTGAAAATTCAATTTTACTTGTGTGTGTGTGTGTGTGTGTGTGTGTGTGTGTGTGTGTGTGTATGTGTGTAAAGAAAATAATTTGGTTTTTTCCCCCACCCCACAGTTTATTTTAATGTTTAAGCATCTTTCCTTTCGCTACTCTCCTCTCCTCGCCCTTCTCTCCTTTCTAAATCCCGCCTCAGCGAGACCATAATTCCAAATATCACTCTCTCTCACTCTCTCTCTCTCCTCAGCCTGCTCTAGAATAATGATAGATTCCCCAGAGTTCTTTTCTTTCTTTCTTTCTTTCAAAGATAAGTCTGGATTAAAAATAATAGCTGCTGCTGATTTTTCTTTTAGTTTTTCTTTTGGTCCGTGGTTAAGTCACGAGCCGGCGGAGAACTCAAGACTTGTGCTGGGCGGAAACCCCTTTCCAATAATCTAAGATGTCGTGCAGATCTTCGTCTTTGGCAAACTGGACCTTTTTACGCAGAGCGTGGCCGGCCGCCATATATTCCTCCTCCTCCTCTTTGTGCCGCTTGTGGTTCAGTTTGAAACGCTCCCAGATGCTCCTGGAGGGTTTACAAGTGTATTCGGGGCTGGAGGTGTAGCTCAAGTTATGGTACTGTGGAGAGAGCTGCGAGTAGGCCAAGTCTCTGGGGCGGGGCCTGGTCAACGGTTCCAAGATGGAGGGTTTCCGCCCCCCCATGCTGTCGTGTTGTTCCCCCTGATGGGACCCTGGGTAAGAGTGCCGGTGCTCGCTGTACTGCCGGATCTTCTCGGCTTCGGAGCGTAAGACAGCTGCCGCCGGTGTCACAGTGAGGATGGTGTCGGTGGTCGGAGATGTCTTCTCGATATATTTGGCTTCTGACTTGTGGCCGGAGCCCTCGGAGCGGAAGGACCTGGGGCTCCGTATGGAGCCACTGGAAGAAGTGCTGGACCGTTTAGGAGGAACCTCAATGCTGTGGTGCCTCTGGAGAGGGTGGCTATAGCTTTCCTTGTAGACGGGCGCTAGAAAGCTATGCTTGCTGGGGATTTGTTCGGAGAGCAGCACCAGCTGAGGCTCAGCGGTGGACACTGCTCCCGACTTCACCCCTTGAAAGGAAGTAGATTCTGATTTCAAGGCATCGATGCAGTTGTTGATTATCTGGTTCACCTTGTCCACCTCTTTCGTGATGGTCGAAATCTCCGCCACGGAGCTCTGGCTATCCGGGGGCCTGGGCAGCTCCAACTCTCTCCTCTCGGGCTGTTCCCCCGTCCGCACTTCCATGTAGTTGCCCTTTGTAGCCTTGGGGGTCTCGCTGCTGTCAATCAGCTTGTACTGCTCAACTTCTCCCACGGAGGGCAGGTAAGGGATGCGGGTCATGGTCTCACCGCCCAACATCTGACCTTGGGAGAGTTGGGAGATGCTGGTGGTCTCCATTTCCGGCCCGTACTTTAACTCAATGATGGTCTTCTTCATGTTCACCGCCGTTTTTTTGTGCTTTTCTTCCTGGTGGCGCCTCTTCCGCAGGCAGTAGTACACAACTCCCAGCACAATCACCATGCCAAACAGGCACCCCAAGATCGTCATGATGTAGTGGGTGGCAGTTGAAGGCCTGGGTATCGGCTCTTCAGTGTTCTGCTTGTTGAGATTGATGGTGAGGCAGGTGTAGTTGTACCTTGAGACTCGATTGGAGGACATCACACAATAGGTGTAGTTTTCGTTTGGGCCTAGATCCGTTAGCTCGATATCCTCTTTCTTCTTCAGCAGCTTTGCCAGGATATTGTAGCGGCCGTTCTCAAATTGGGCCAGGGTGTACATCTTGCTGTAGGGCACAGGGATCTGCACACTCAACACAGCCGAGTTTTGGGTCACGTGCTTCACTTTCATGGTGGGATACAAACCGGGATCGATCACCGGGGTGTGCAAGGAGATCTGGGGCGTGGTGCCATCTCCGGAGAAACACTCTTCCTCTGGACAGGGGCTCTCTGGAGGAGGGGTGGTCACTGGTTTTTTTTTGGGTGGGGTCAAGTAAGGTGGCATGGTATAGGGGCCACCAGTGCAAAGAGAAGACAGCATGCCCAACGCATTGCGATATCCGCTCCGTCCTTGGCCCAGAAGGTAGTACCCGGAGTAGTCGGGTGGAGAGTCACACTGCATGCGGTCGTAAGTACGTGTCATGTTGGTGAAGCCCTCAAGCCACTGAAGGAAGCCCAGGAGCTCGCAAGAGCAATAGAAAGGGTTGCTGTAGAGTTCGCAGACAGAGAGTTTACTCAGGCCCCTAAAGGTGTTGCTGTCCAGCCGTTGGATCCTGTTCATGGACAAGTCAATGTTCATTATGTTGGGGCACTCCCCGAAGGCATTGGGGGTGACAGTCTCAATGAGGTTGGCCTGGAGGTAGAGGTACTCCAGCTTCCCTAAGCCCCGGAGGATCCCCTCCGTCAGATTCCTCAAACGGTTGTAGCCGAGCTGCAACACCTGCAGGTTGTATTGTCCTGAGAAGGCACCATCCTCGATATACGAGATCTCGTTCTTGGTCAAGTTGAGGTATGTGAGGTTACTGAAGCGGCTGAGGGAAGAGAACTGGACGCTCTTGATCTTGTTGTCATTCAGCCTCAAGTCCAGAATGGTGCTGTTGATCTGCTGAGGAATGGACTCGTAGGGGGGCTGGTTCTGGCTACAGATGGCCAGCCATACAAAGCCCTTCTCTCCTTCGATCAGCCAGCAGTCGGCTTGGACTTCGCTCACGTAGAGGAGAGAGACAGCTGCCACATAGGTGCACAGTGCTGATGTCATGGCCCACCGATGGCCTGCCATTGAGAAGGGCCACACCGAAAGGGGGGTCTTACCCTTGATCGGCCAGAAGAGGGGAAGAGGCAGCTCGGTCACAGCACAACCCTGCCTTGACTAGAGTTTCTTCAGCAGCTTTGTCATTCTTCCTTCCTTCTTCATGGTGCTGAACCATGAAGAAGCATCTGGGGTGGGTTAGTGGAGAGGAACCCAAGGACGTGTTGGTTACACCAGGGTCAAGGTTTCCCACGTGCCATCAGCAAAGGCTCTGCGGCTGGGGAGTTGACTGTCTCACCATCATCTAAGAGGGGTTTGGAAGTCACTCAGAACACGAAGGGACCTGGAATGAGGAGGCCCCTGGTTCAAACATGAGCTTTGCTCTCCTTCTCTGCGTTGCTTCTTCTGCCTTTCTTTTTGTCACTGGTCTTCATTTGAGTGTTGGCTTCCTTCTCCATCCTTTCTCTCCAGGTCTCTGTTCCTCCAGAGATGCAGAATCACAAGGTTGACCTGCCAATGAACAAGCAGAGAGACAACATCAGCATGCAATGGGCTCTGCGCAGGTAGGAAAGCAGAGTTGGGGTTCCTCAGTTGGGAATTATCAATCTTTCCTTCTAGAAGTCTATGGAGATTCTCAATCATCCAGGTCATGGTTGTCCCAAAGGTGCTTTTCCAAGAGGCAACTGACCTTTCTTTGTTTTTTCTGGAAGAGGTTTCACTTCTTAGCCAAGATACTTCTTCAGTTCTGAAGTGAAGAAGCTTCTTCTTAAGAGCTGAAGAAGCTTCTTGGATCAAGAAGCGAAACCTCTTCAAGAAAAACCGAAGGAAGTCCAGTTGCCTCTTGAAAAAGCACCTTTGGGACTTTCCTTCTAGGCATTGACTTCAGCCAACCCTCACCCATTGCCACCAAGTCCACCACCCCAAGCACCTCATCTTCCCCAGGTTTCTGTTTTCCTTCTCACCCAGGTCAGTTTCTCCATAAATCTAGGAGCCCCTAGTTACAAAAAGAAAGCGCGGATAAAACAGTGGTGATCCTTGACGCAGGATTAATGTTTTATCTGCCAAAGAAATGGAGACTCTTGTTTCTCCGGTATCCATTCTGCTTGCAAAACCGATTGTTAACAAGAACCGGGACTACTCACTGTGTGTGAAATAATCAAAAGAGACACCTCTAAAATGGCCTAGCAAACATATATTAATGATGAAGCCTCTACTAAATGGCTAAATGTCCATTTTGTATATGTCAGGTGCAGTAAAGATGCTTTAAGGTAGATCCCTCTTAATCTTCTTCTTCTCCCTCGCCCTTTCCCACTTTTCAAGCCCAGTTTCTAAACACCTGTCTGGAAAAAAACCTGGTTGGAATGACTGCAGAGCTGAATAATAGAGAGGCTCTCGGTTTTGACCTAAAACGATGCACTAAGCTGGGTTTTGCATTATGCACCAAATTGTTCTCCCGTTCCTATTTTATGATTGTATAAGGAGACTCCAGGCAATTTCTCTGTCTCGCTGAGTCGCGTTTCGTACAATTTTGAGGAAAGAATGGGGGGGGGGAGGACGATGGGGCAGGTGAACAGTTCCTGGGAGACACACCAAGAGCTAGGAGAGGACAAGACTGGCAGAGGGGCAACAATAGAAGAAGAACTCTGTAGCTCAGGGTTGAAATGAGGGGTCCTTGGTGCTCTCTGAGTTTGTCTGTTTTCTGGCAGACGTTTTATTACCCAACTAGGGAACAACAACAGTGCTACAAGGGAGTGTGGTTTGCACAGAGAAGAAGAAGGAGAGGAGGAGGAGGAGGAAGACTGTGGGGGTTTTGGTGCTCTCTGAGCTTGGTTGTTTTCTTGCAGATGTTTTATCACCCAACTAGGTAACATCATCAGTGCTAGAAGAGAGAGGAGATGGAGGAGGAGGACAAAGGAGGAACAGGAGGAAGAGGAGGAGGAAGAGGAGGAGGAGGACGAGGACGAGGAGGAGGAGGAGGAGGAGGAAGAGGACTGTGGGCTCTCTGAGCTTGGGTTTTTTTCTTGCAGATGTTTTATCACCCAACTAGGTAACATCATCAGTGCTAGAAGAGAGAGGAGATGGAGGAGGAGATGGCGGAAGAGATGGAGGAGGAGGACAGAGAAGAAGGAGGAGGATTGTGGTGTCCTTGGAGCTCTGCCAGCTTGGTTGTTTTCTTGCAGACATTTCATTACTCAACTAGATACCGTCATCAGTGCTAGAAGGGAGTGGGCTTTGCTCTCTGTTTACACACAGTTGTTTCTATAAAGTTTTTTGTCCCTTATTGTTCTAGCAAGGGAACAAGAAAGAACAGATCTTTTTTTTTTAATTCTGAATTCGTCTGAAACCAGAAGGAAATCTCCAGATTTACATATGTTGCTCATCCAAATCTACGCCCATAATAAAATTATGCCCTCTTCCACAAAATTTCTGACAACAAACCTCTCTAGAGGAACCAAGATTGATCATTAATAATGTAACGCTAAAGGGGTAACATCTGTTTTGGACAAACTGTAATGAGATTTAAAACCTAGGGAGAAGAGCTCTGCAATAATAAATGACTTGTGTGTCTAAACAGTTTACACACACACACACACACACACACACACACACACACGAGCAATTGCTGCTCTTTTTTTTTAAGTGGACCTTTTTCTTGGTTCTTCCTCTGTGCAATTCCTATATAATGATTGCTATAAATTTTCAGAGTGACAGATGGAGCCTAACTCTAACCTTGTACTATTTGAAATGAAAATCCATTTTCAATGGGTTATTTTTTTCCCCCTTTCTGAATAAGGGTTTTTGAAATCTATCTCATTTGGAGGTAAAGGAAGGCTTACAATGCTAATCCTATCAGCGTCTTCTGGAGAGGAAAACCAATGCCAGAATGGTAGGGTGTTGTCATACCATCAAGGCGTGGAGAATGGGAGAGGATCTCCAGATTAGATAGTCCAGTGTTTTTCAACCTTAGCAACTTTAAGATGGGTGGACTTCAACTCCCAGAATTCCCAGCCAGCATGCTTGAAGATGGGTGGACTTCGACTCCCAGAATTCCCAGCCAGCATGCTTGAAGATGGGTGGACTTCGACTCCCAGAATTCCCAGCCAGCATGCTTGAAGATGGGTGGACTTCAACTCCCAGAATTCCCAGCCAGCATGCTTGAAGATGGGTGGACTTCGACTCCCAGAATTCCCAGCCAGCATGCTTGAAGATGGGTGGACTTCAACTCCCAGAATTCCCAGCCAGCATGCTTGAAGATGGGTGGACTTCAACTCCCAGAATTCCCAGCCAGCATGCTTGAAGATGGGTGGACTTCGACTCCCAGAATTCCCCAGCCAGCATGCTTGAAGATGGGTGGACTTCAACTCCCAGAATTCCCAGCCAGCATGCTTGAAGATGGGTGGACTTTGACTCCCAGAATTCCCAGCCAGCATGCTTGAAGATGGGTGGACTTCAACTTCCAGAATTCCCCAGCCAGCATGCTTGAAGATGGGTGGACTTCGACTCCCAGAATTCCCAGCCAGCATGCTTGAAGATGAGTGGACTTCGACTCCCAGAATTCCCCAGCCAGCATGCTTGAAGATGGGTGGACTTTGACTCCCAGAATTCCTAGCCAGCATGCTTGAAGATGGGTGGACTTCGACTCCACCCATTTTAAAACATGCTCAAGTCCCAGAGTTTCCCATGCTGACTAGAGAATTCTGGGAGTTGAAGTCCACCCATCTTAAATTTCCTAAGGTTGAGAAACCCTACTCTAATCCTATGCATTGTTCAGAGGAGATGTGATTGACTCACCCCTTCCATCCAAGGGTCAGAGGAAGAAGAACCCTTCAAAGGAAGCTCCCCATTGTCTCTCTGTAGGAGTCTCTGCTCAGGGATTTTCTCCTTCCATTCAGGAAAAGACTGAATACTAACTCCCCGAGAAATCAGCAAGAATGAGATTCAGTCAAGGCAGGTCAGCCTGACCCCCAAACACACCCAAGAAAATCTTAGCAGGAACCAGGATGAATGATGCTTTCAATTTTGAAAGAGGAAGGAAGCTTCTCAGCTGGGTTACGGCGACCACCTGCTCAAGTCAACTCCTACGTTTAGCCTGATGACGAGAAGGCTCTGGGAAGACATGACGCCATCCTCTAATACTTGAAGGGTTGTCACAGGGAAGAGAGAATTGATCTGTTCTCCATAGCACTTGAGGGCAGGACAAGCAGCAATGGTTGGAAGCTCATCAGAAGGAGATCCAACTTGGAAATAAGAAGGAATTTCCTGACTGGAGGACGAGGAGGAGAAGGATATTTAAGAGATTAACAGAGTTGAAAAGAATCTTGTAGGGCATCTAGTCCAACCCCCCCCCCCCCCCGCCCAAGCAGGAGACCCTACACCATTTCTGACAAATGGCAGTCCAATCTCTTCTTGAAAGTCTCGAGTGCTGAAGCTCCCACAACATCCGAAGGCAAGCTGTTCCATTGGTCAATTGTTCTCACTGTCAGAATATTTCTCCTTATTTCCAGGTTGAATATCTCCTTGTTCAGTTTCCATCCATTATTCCTTGTCTGGCCTTCAGGTGCTTTGGAAAATAGCTTGACCCCCTCAAACTCTGTGGCAGCCCCTCAAATATTGGAAGACTGCTATCATGTCTCCCCTGATCCTTCTCTTCACTAGACTAGCCATGCCCAGTTCCTGCAACCATTCTTCATATGTTTTAGCCTCCAGTCCCCTCATCATCTTGGTTGCTCTCCTCTGCATTCTTTTGCAGATGATACAACAGTGATCGGTCTCATTTGAGACAATGATAAAACTGCATACAGACAGGAGGTTGAACAACTAGCCTCGTGGTGTGACCGGAACAATCTGGAACTGAACACACTCAAAACCGTAGAAATGGTGGTAGACTTTAGGAGAAACCCTCCCATACTACCACCTCTTACAATACTAGACAACACAGTATCAACAGTAGAGACCTTCAAATTTCTAGGTTCCATCATATCACAAGACCTAAAATGGTCACCTAACATCAAAAACATCATCAAAAAAGCACAACAAAGAATGTTCTTTCTGCGCCAACTCAGGAAGCTGAAACTGCCCAAGGAGCTGCTGATTCAGTTCCTCAGAGGAATTATTGAGTCTGTCATCTGCACCTCTATAACTGTCTGATTCGGTTCTGCAACCCAACAAGACAGACACAGACTTCAGAGGATAATCAGAACTGCAGAAAAAACAATTACTGCCAACCTGCCTTCCATTGAGGACCTGCATACTGCACGAGTCAAAAAGAGGGCCGTGAAAATATTTACTGACCCCTCGCATCCTGGGCATAAACTGTTTCAATTCCTACCCTCAAAACGACGCTATAGAGCACTGCACACCAAGACAACTAGACACAAGAACAGTTTTTTCCCGAATGCCATCACTCTGCTAAACAAATAATTCCCTCACCACTGTCAAATTATATACTAAGTCTGCACTACTATTAATCTTCTCATCGTTCCTATCACCCATCTCCTCCCACTTATGACTGTATGACTGTAACTTGTATCCTCACGATTTATATTGACTGGTTCCTAATATGATTTGATTGCTTATTTGTACCTGGACTATCATTAAGTGTTGTACCTTATGATTCTTGACAAATGTATCTTTTCTTTTATGTACACTGAGAGCATATGCACCAAAGACAAATTCCTTGTGTGTCCAATCATACTTGGCCAATAAAGAATTCTATTCTATTCTATTCTATTCTATTCTATTCTATTCTATTCTATTCTATTCTATTCTTTCCTTGTTCTATTCTATTCTATTCTATTCTATTCTATTCTATTCTATTCTATTCTATTCTATTCTATTCTATTCTACTCTACTCTACTCTACTCTACTCTACTCTACTCTTTTAATTCTATTCTATTCTATTATTCTATTCTGTATTCTATTCTATTCTATTCTATTCTATTCTATTCTATTCTATTCTATTCTATTCTATTCTTTCCTTGTTCTATTCTATTCTATTCTATTCTATTCTATTCTATTCTATTCTATTCTATTCTATTCTATTCTACTCTACTCTACTCTACTCTACTCTACTCTACTCTACTCTTTTAATTCTATTCTATTCTATTATTCTATTCTGTATTCTATTCTATTCTATTCTATTCTATTCTATTCTATTCTATTCTATTCTATTCTTTTAATTCTATTCTATTCCATTCCATTCTATTTGAGTCTCAACATCTTTTTTTATGGAGAAGGAGAAGAATGATTAATCAATGGAACCGCTTGCCTCCTGGAGTTTTCGATGCTCCATCATTGGTGGTTTTCCAGAAAAGATTGGACAGCCAGTCACCTGGGATGACTGGTCTCCTGCCTTGAGCAGGGGGTTGGACTAGAAGACCTCCAAGGTCCCTTCCAGCCCTGTGATCCTATGATTCTATGACTCTATCCGTTTTAAAGTGGCAGTCAAAGAGGAGCAGGTGATGTTCTCCAGGTGTAAGTGAGAAAAACACCAAGCTATCTTCCTGAAAGAACAACACCCAGGGCTAAAATGGTCTTGATGTTAGCACTTTTGTTCACCTCTTGGTATATTCCCCAGGTACTGTCAAAGAAACGGAGGTATCAAAACACAATCCTTGTTGACTCCTGCCTTCCCACTTCTCTCTGTGTCACCAGTTGTTGAGGACTGGTTGCAGGTGCCAGGGGAAATGTGAGTCAGGGCATCCCTGCAAGAAATCTTACTATCTGCAAAAACGCCACCGCCCTGTTTCTTCTGAGGAAAAGCGGATAGGGTGAGTTTCACTCGAAGTATCCGCGGATGCAATAAGAGTGGAAAGATGGAGATTAACTATTTGCTGGTCAGTTGTAAAAGAGCCGAGGTGGCACAGTGGTTAAATGCAGCACTGCAGACTACTGCTAGTTCAGCAGTTCAGCCGTTCAAATCTCACCAGGCTCAAGGTTGACTCAGCCTTCCATCCTTCTGAGGTCAGTAAAATGAGGACCCAGATTGTTGGGGGCAATATGCTGAACTCTGTAAACCGCTTAGAGAGGGCTGTAAAGCACTATGAAGCGGTATATAAGTCTAAGTGCTATTGCTATTGCTATTCTGCACATGCTCAGAAGAAAAATAAATTCAATAAATTCAAAAAAATTTTTTAAAAAAGATGGTGGCGCCCACAGACAGGCACTGACCAAACCAGTTCCGTGACAACATCGTGACGTCACCAGCAGGTTGCTACTGGTTCGGGCAAACTGGTCCGAACAGGGAGGAACCCACCTCTGGTCAGGAGCCATATTACACCAAAGACCATCCGTCTCCTGGGGCACCAGAAAGCAAAATTTCAGTGAGTTTTTCCAAGATGGGAGGGGGGGGAGAGAAGGCTGCTTTGATCTGCCACTGGCGAGGAAGGCAGCTAATCACTGGGAGGAACTCTTATTTCAGGTGATACAGATAATCTTATCTCATCTCCTGCTCAAAATAGGCCAATGTCAAGTAAAGCTGGGATTAGATGTCCGGCTATTGTTGACATATCGGGCTCTCTTCCAAGGACTGAGAAGCTGAAGGAGCTTGTTCTTAAGAATACCCACCCTCCGCTCTCTAAGAAGGGCTCTCGTCCTTCTATTTTGTTCCAAAGTCCAAGAATGGAGATGTTGCCTCCAAGGAGGCAGAGGTGTCCCCAGGGGGAGTCAAGAAAGTCCAGCTGTGAGACATGAAAATGGGGGCAGAACCAGTGGGCACAGTTGAGGTTTTTTTTGGCTCTCCCGTGGATGGGGGATTTTCTCCTCCATTGCATTTAGAAGGGATAGCTTGCAAATGCATGCTAATGTGATACCAATAGAAGAAAATATTTGTAGCTCAGGGTTGAAAAGATGGGTCCTTGGTGTTCTCTGAGCTTGGCTGTTTTCTTGCAGATGTTTCATGACCCAACTGGGTAATATTATCGATGCTAGGGGGGAGTGGGGGAGGAGGAGGAGGAGGAGGAGGAGGAGGAGGAGGAGGAGGAGGAGAAGAAGAAGAAGAAGAAGAAGAAGAAGAAGAAGAAGAAGAAGAAGAAGAAGAAGAAGAAGAAGAAGAAGAAGAAGAAGAAGAAGAAGAAGAAGAAGAAGAAGAAGAAGAAGAAGAAGAAGAAGAAGAGAAGATGATGATGATTGTGGGGTCCTTGGTGCTTTCAGATCTTGGTTGTTTTCTTCCAGATGTTTCATTACCCAACTAGGGAACATCGTCAGTGCTAGAAGGGTTTGGTCTCCTACTAAAGTGAGTTCAGAGTGAGTTACTCCGGGGAGAAAGTCGTATACCTCCAGAAATGGATGAGATGAAGAAAGAAAGGAACTCCGGTCCATTTCAATGAACTCTAATGAACATTAATGAACAACAGGTCACGTGATTATGTCCCACAGAGTTCATGACAAACACACCCCGTTTTGCCCAGTTAAAATGTAGATTTCAAGGGCTCTTTTAGCAGAGACAGGCCCCCATTCAGAATCGGTCTGTTTAATCAGGGTTATCTTTCCTGCCTTCTCAGCCTTGCAAATCCTGTAGGCAGGGAATTGGTCCTCCTCCACCCTTCCGTGTGAGACGGCATGTTATATTTAGAATACTTTAATCTCTAACATGTGCGAGCATGGGAGATTCATTCTCGGTCAGCACAACTGGCTTTGTGTTGCAAGAAAGACGCGTCGTTCGTCTTCTTCTGTCGAGGCTCAAAGAAGTTTTGTCACCTGAAATGTTGACTCACGTTAGGGCAGAGGAGGGGTGGGCAAGTTGACAGCTCCCCAGCTTCCCTAGAGAATGAGGAGGATGAGGCTGATTTACCATCCTGGAAGGACTTAAAATTTTATGGCTTATAGCTTCAATAGTTGACCTCAGTTGGTCCACTGAGCTGAATCCAGTGAGCTCTTGACAGCCGCAACCAGAAAGACCTATGTATTTCTTCTACTGACGTTACCATCTTGTCCTTGAGGGAATAACAGACAGGAAGATCTCCCAAGACTCCTTAGCAGAGGTGGTATTCAGCTGGTTCTGTCCGGTTCACCCAAACCGGTAATGGAAATTGCAGCTCTATGCTATCCTATTTGTGCACGTTTTTGAGGCCGGGTCAGTGGTGGTTGCTACCAGTTCTACCCAGTATGGCGAACCGGTAGAAGCAGTGGTGGGAGGCTCCGTCCACCTGCCCGGACGTCATCAAAAATGCTCTGTGCATGGACAGAAGTGTTGCGTGTGCACAAAGTGCGCCCGTGTGCTCCCGCACGCTCCTGTTCCCAAACCGGTAGCAAAGGTAAGTAGAACCCACTACTGGGCTGGGTGCATGCACGGTAGGCTTGCGTGCGAATAAAGCGCATGTGCGGGTGGCTGTGTGCATTTGTGGAGGTGGCGCATGCGAGCAAAGCGTGCATGTGCTCACATTTGCGAACCGGTAGGGAAGGTAAGTGAAAACCATCCCTGCTCCTTAGCAAAATATTTTGAAGATGCAATAGCTCGTGGATACTTGGAGCTTTCTAGCTCTGGGACAGAGGCCAATTGCAACGTCTAAGACAATGTCCTGTGAGATGATGAGCCAAGGTGGCGCAGCGGTTAGAGGCAGTACTGCAGGCCACTTTAGCTGACTGTGATCTGCAGGTCAGCGGTTCAAATCTCACCGGCTCAAGGTTGACTCAGCCTTCCATCCTTCCGAGGTAGGTAAAATGAGGACCCAGCTGGCTGGAGAATTCTGGGAGTTGAAGTCCACAAGTCTTAAAGTTGCCAAGTTTGAAGACCTCTGGTATAGGGTCTCCTACTTGAGCAGAAGGTTGGACTAGAGGACCTCCAAGGTCCTTTCCAATTCTGTCATTCTATTATTTTCTATTACCTCTAAAATTGACGGGTTCAAACTCAGCTCCAATTGTGTTTCGGAGTATCCGGTGGAGATCTTGGAGGCAAGGAATCCATTTCTCTTTTCCTTGGAGCTCCTACAAGTATGGCATCACTTGAGCCTCTGAGAAGAACAACCCCTTCCCACGGAGGCTCACAAGAAAAGTCAGGAGGTGCAATTGCGACTCCGAAAAAAATGCAAAAATGCTCCAAAACGACTCCAACTTCCCCCCCCTCCTGATCTGTGTGGAACATTGGAAAATGCAGAGAGGTTTTGCTGACCTGTTCACACAAACCGGAGCCAAATAAGAAAATCTAATTCCTACACATTTCAATGGTTATCACCCAGAAAAGAGCTGCGTTGTCAAGTTTTGAAAGAAACAAAAATAATGTTTCCGGATCGATCAAGAGGGGAAAATCTCAAGATGCTGTAACTCGGTCTTTTCAGAACCTTCCGTTTTTCTGTTTGGAGACCGCTCTCGTCTTTGCTGATCCCTCAAATCTTTGGCTTTGGGGGGGTGTAAGGGAAGGGAGATTTTTCCTTCCCTTGTAGCCCCTGAGCTTGCTCGGATCTGACAGTTCATCCATCTTGTGAGCTACAGAAAAAGCAGTGATTTAATGGCCAGGAGCTTGCGTTAGACAAGGTTGGCTTTTCAATCAGATGCAGCCCCATAGCGCTGAAGGTAATTAAAACGCTCTAACTTGTTAAGACAGAGGGGTGAAATTTGCTGATGGTTGACATCTTCAAGTGGAGATCAATCATATTTGGACTGATTAGTTTGGGGATAAATCCACTAATTTGCATGTCCCGGGGACCTCCTCTGATCATCTTCCTCTAAATGTTATATACAAGCTGTAACAGCGTCGGCCAAAGATCCTAACATTTGCTGTCTCTAGGAGACATCAGTTTCCCCCATCGAAATGTTCCATCCTTGTGGCAATATTCCTAGGGTGTCCTTTGAAATTCCTAAAGAGCCTAATTTGTACATGATGTGATGGTGGTTTGAGACACAAAGAAATAGCTTTGAATTCCTACTCTACGATCTTTTGTCATGAAGCTTGTCCACTTGTCCACTTTTTCCGTATCTCCATCCTTCTCCAGAAGTCAGGGTTTTTTTAAAGCTAAGTCCAAAGTCCTATCTCCTACTAGCATTAGAGGTCATATATGATCTCTATCATATCATATATCATATCAGAGATGATAGCAGTGCTCCGATATCTAAGGGGCTGCCTCTAAGAAGGGGGGGGGGGGTCAACCTATTCTGCAAAGCACCTGAAGGCAGAACAAGAAGCAACTGATGGAAACTAATCCAGGAGAGAAGCAACCTGGAAGTAAGGAGAAACTTCCTGACAGGGAGGACAATCAACCAGTGGAACGGCTTTGCTTCCAGAGGTTGTAGGTGCTCCACAACTGTAGGTTTTTATGAAGAGATTGGAAAGCCATTTCTCCAGAATGGTCTAGGCCTAAGGTCTCCTGCTTGAACAGGGGGTTGGGCTAGAAGACCTCCAAGATCTCTTCCAACTCTGTTATTCCGTTATTATCATCTCTTACCATGCTAAACCCTTGATCCTCTTCCTCGCCTCTCCTTGTCTCTCTTTCTAGGTCCAACCTCCACTCTACTGGAATCCCACCCGCTATTCTTTGACAGCTCCATCATTCATCCCCTAAAAAGCACCATTACTCCTAAAGCAACTGTTGGGAAATCAGCGATCTCGTTAATTTAGAAAAGAACTATTTGGATAAGCATCAGAATGAGTTCATTTTGTCACATTAACTCTCCCACTTTGCGCTGATGCTAATGAAATCAAGAAATATGGAGGTTCCAGACTCTTAAACTTCCTCTCCCTTTCAGATTTGCATAATGGCTCCCGCTGCTCAGGAGAAGGACTCTGTTGGCCTCAAAAGTTTATTTTTCTACTCCTCAGCCGGAGGATATGGGTAGAAGTTGGGAAGGAGAGGATGGTGGGTGGGTTTTCCGGTTGGACGGACCTGGCGGTGTTTTGCCAAAGACCAAAGGTTTGGTGAGAAGGGGGAAAAAGGAACCTCACCAAACTACAGGTAGTTCTCAACTCACAACAGTTCATTTAGTGACCTTTCAAAGTTACAATGGCACTAAAAAGTGATTTATGACTGCTTTTCACATTTACGACCATTGCAGCATCCCCATGGTGATCAAAATTCAGAGGCTTAGCAACTGGTTCATATTTATGACAGTTGCCGTGTCCCGGGGTCATATGATTGTCGAAGTGTGCTTATGTTGTTACAATTATAATCGCTTCTCAGCTTGCCAAAGAATCAAGGAGGAGATGGAATGTAGGCTCCAGACATCAGGAAGATGATCTGTGAGAGCCAAGGACACTTCAACTGGTGTTTGCCAAACTCAAAGACTTTTTCTCATAACAATACAATGACATTCAATCAGGCAACGTGACCTGCATTAATAAGGGAGGTTGAATCCTATACTTTAGTTATGTGGGTTTGTGCAGGAATTAGTTAGATCTGGTTTTGCCCTCATCAGTGCCAAAATGATGTACTCAATAAAGTTTTGCATTCAGAGATTGGATCGTCTCGACCGTGCTTCCTTTGGTTGGGTTCGTCAATCGGAATGTAGACAGTGATCAACTTCCTGACAAGCGAAGTCAAGGAGGAAGCCAGGTTTTTGAACCCTGGCACTACTCCTCATTTAAAGCCATCCAAGCTGGTGGCCACCCCTGCGCCTTGTGCATCAGTGACTTCTAGTTCCTGTGTGATTATTCCCAGTATCCAGGTTGGTTATTTGTCCATCTCCAAATTAGGTGTTGATGTTAAAAGAGAGCAAAAACGGTGATCCTTCCTCCCTTTTTCCATTTCTCTCACCCAACTTCTTTGGGACAAACTACCCAGTGGTGGGTTCCTACCAGTGCGGTCCACTCTATAGCACCGGTAGCGGCCTGCTGGTGACATCACAGTACCGGTGCGGTCAGTTGCCGGTGCCTGGGCGCCACCATTTTTTTTAAAAAAAATAATTTTTTTAAAAAAAATTCTTCTGCGCATGCCCAGAAGCCGAGCTTCCGGCACTGCGCATGTGCTGCCTTCCTACCCCACAGTGAGTCCAAGCAGGGGAGGATGGCTGAAAGAATGGGTGGCAGGAGCTATCTCCATTCCCCTCCCTTCAGCAGTCTGAGAAGCCACGAACGTGCGGTGATGATCCCAGGCATTTTCGCACGTTTGAGGCTTCTCGAGCTGCTGAGGGGAGGGGGAATGGGCGGCAGGACCTATCTCAGTTCCCCTCCCTTCAGCAGTCCGAGAAGCCATGCCCACCCGGTCACATGGCCAGCAAGCCACACCCACAAAATAAGCCACGCCCACAGAGTGGTAGTAAAAAAATTAGGAACCCGCCCCTGAAACTATCCATTCGAATTCTGCTACAGTCCATTTGTGCTTCTTAGTGTTGCTAAGAAAGAAAGCAGATTTGTCATCAATCTGCTGATGGCCAAGCACCTCATATGTTTCACTGCCAGGTGAGGAAGAGAATTTCCCCTCCCCACCTTTTATGGGGGGAAGGGATTAATCAAATGATGACTAGCATGCTACTGCAACCTTGATGGGAGTGCTTAAGTGTTCTGCTGAATCGGGGCCAAAAGGGAATCGGTTGCTTTGCTGTTCTTTGTAGATCAAAGACAATTCATACAGTGCAAAACAATGTTGTGTTTGAACGACATGCAAAACGGGGGATTTGGGCAGGGGTCTGTTCTCCGAACTGGCTGTTTAGCTCCCGGATATTTCGTTACCAAACTAGATAAAATCTTCAGCGGGGAGTTTTGGGTGAAGTGTCTTGTTTGTGTATATAGATCCTGGGCGGTCGGTTGGTTTTGTGACTGGTTGAATCACAAGGCTGATTCTGGTCTTCTGACTTTGTGACTTTTGACTGGTTGCTGTGGCCTTCAGTGCCTTGGAAAATAGCTTGACCCCCGCTCCTCTCTGTGGCAGCCCCTCAAGTATTGGAAGACTGTTATCATGTCTCCCCTGGTCCTTCTCTTCACTAGACTAGCCATGCCCACTGTCAGGAAAATTTCTCCTAATTTCTAGGTTGAATCTCTCCTTGGTCAGTTTCTATCCATTATTCCTTGTATGGCCTTGGAACATAGCTTGACCCCTTCCTCTCTGTGGCAGCCCCTCAAATATTGGAAGACTGCTATCCTGTCTCCCCTGGTCCTTCTCTTCACTAGACCAGCCATGCCCAGTTCCTGCAACCGATCATCGTATGTTTTAGCCTCCAGTCCCCTCATCATCCTGGTTGCTCTTCTCTGCACTCTTTCTAGAGTCTCATCACCCATTAACATTTGGCCACCAGGAAAGGCAGATAGCTTGCATGAAAGAGACACTCTGCAGCGAGCAGATGTCGTGTATCGTTGGATGTTGCTAAGATAGAGTCTACTTAACATAATGGCTAATCTGGCCTTGCCATGCAGGGATCATAATTACACTCGGGGTCCAGAAGCCATCCCTTATTCAAAACTGTCCTGTTCACTTTGCATTTATCTATAAAAACTTGGCACCCTCTCGGCAAGCCAGCAAACCGCAGTTCCGTCAGCAGGCCAAGTTCCTAGCTGGGCTGACTCAGCAAAATCACGTCTGATGAAACGTGGGCCAACGTCAGCTCCTTTCCTTGCACAACACAGCCAGGCACAAACTCAAGGCTGGAAACAAGTTAAACGCTGCACAAGCAAAAGGCGTCTTCCCTCAAAGAACAAAAAAAATAAATGAATGTTATTTGGGTCCTCCAACCGTCAGTCCTTCGAGCTATGGTGGCCGCCAACCACGTTAATCCTCCCTACAAAATGGGTGGAGAAATCCAGAGAGATTTTGAAGAGGGATGAAGAGAGGAGGCACTCTAAAAGAGCAAAAATCTTCTCTTCTGGCGCTTTTAATTTACATCTCTACTCAACAGAACAGAACAGAACGCAGAATGAAATACAAAATAGAATAGAATGCAGAATGAAATATGGAATGGAATGGAAGGGGAGAGGAGAGGATTGAAGAGGAGAGGAGAGGAGAGGAGAGGAGAGAAGAGAAGAGAAGAGAAGAGAAGAGAAGAGAAGAGAAGAGAAGAGAAGAGAAGAGAAGAGGAGGGGAGAGGAGAGGAGGGGAGGGGAGAGGAGAGGAGAGGAGAGAAGAGAAGAGAAGAGAAGAGAAGAGGAGGGGAGGGGAGAGGAGAGGAGAGAAGAGAAGAGAAGAGAAGAGAAGAGAAGAGAAGAGAAGAGAAGAGAAGAGAAGAGAAGAGAAGAGAAGAGAAGAGAAGAGAATTCTTTATTGGCCAAGTGTAATGGACGGACACACAAGGACTGTCTCCAGGGTCTATGCTCTCAGTGTACATACAAACAACAAAGTGATATAAGCATAACATACTAATAGGAGAATGTTAAGATATTCATGAACTGGGAGAGCCATGTTAACAAGGTTAGCCAATTAATAGGCATAGTAACTGAGTCAGCCAATGGGAGCTAACCACATCTGAGTCTGTACAAAGAATCGAAACTGAAAACTTAAGCTTAAGGCTGGGCGTGGCTCAGCCCCAGTCTGTTTTCTGGTCCACTCTGTACTCTCAGCCCTCTCTGTGCTTGTCTGCTCTGCTGAAATGAAATTAACTCTCCTGCTTGTGTTTACTTGAAGAAATAATCTACCTGTGGAATTGTCAATATATATATATTATTATGTTTATAAAGAAGTTTATGAATCCAGCTGAACCAGTCATCTGTGTGCGCTTCTGGAAATTAATTATCTGCAACAAACTCTGATAGAGAAGGTAGTAGGAAAGTTGAGAGGGATAACAGTAATACAGCCCTACTACATGGGTAAATATCCTTAGACATAAGACAGTGCTGTGGGAATCAGATGTCCAGCAGAGTGATGGCACGAGGGGGGAAAAACTTTGTGTCTAGTTGTTTGGGCACGCAATGCCCTATAGCGGCATCCTGAGAGGAGAAGTTGAAATAAATTATGTCCAGGATGGGAGGGGTCTTTAGATAACTTCTCAGCCCTCTTTCTGACATCCTTGGGGTGGGGAATCTGCTTCATTTGCGCTCTAGCAGAAGGTGAGAAGAGGCTGCAAAAACTAAGCAGCAACTTACTAGTCCTCTGTGATCCCACGGGATCAGGCCTCTAGCTGGAAATATATTAAAATTCAAGAATTGTGATGGACATGTCTTTGGGTGAGGGAGGGAAGCATAACCATCCAAATATGAGAAGCGCTTTAACACATTTTGAGTTATTCGGTCTATTAAGGTTTGAATTGAGAAACATAAAGTTGCACTTGATTAAGTTTTTAAACAAAATATCAAAAATTTTCATTGGCTAAGTGCCTATCCTCTACTGCAACACATTTGTCCTCAAGGCCCAGGACTCGACTTGGGAACTGATTTACAATTTATCAACCCATTAACCAGGAATCTTAACTTTTTTTTTACCCGTACAATATAACTTTTTTTTTTAAAAAAAAGAAAAAAATCTGGAAGAGGAATTTCCTTGTTGAAGGAAAGCTGAAAATCCAGGGTAAGGATGAGCCACAGAGGGCGGGAAGCAATCTAATGAAGAATCCGCCCTTTGACCTAACTGAGGATTTACTGCTGGATAGGAAGTTGTGTCACATAGTGAATATTGTCAGTTGTATGTCTATGCAGGGAGATGCACCCCTATCCTAATATTATGGTACATTCCATTACAAGCAGGACACGCCCAGCTACTGTGGCCTAGAGGTGGAGCTCTTGCCTCACAATCAGGAGGTTGTGAGTTCGATCCTAGGTAGAGGCAGATGTAAGGGTCTCCTGCTTGGGCAGGGGGTTGGACTAGATGACCTGCAAGATCCCTTCCAACTCTGTTAATCTGATCTGATCTTGTACACATGTGTGCATTCCTGATTCTCCATTCTTCTTCTTGTGGTTTGGCTCTGACCGGGAGTGGTTGCATTTAATTAGTAAGAATGTAATTATTCAGAATTTATTGTTTTTGTACCGAAATAAATATTTTATTAGAACTTTAACTACTGCTTTATTTCTAAATGTCTGAGCTCCGAGAGAAAGGTCAAATCATCGCCTCTGTGAGATTTATTCTCACCTCTAACAAGTTGTGCATTTTTCCAGGTTTTTTTAAAAGATCTTTTCGACCGGGACAAGGGTTCAGTCTAAAACCAGCCTTCTCCAATCTGGGTACCCTTTAGACCAGGGTTTTCCAACCTTGGCACCTTTAAGATGTGTGGACTTCAATTCCCAGAATTCAATCGGAATCAATCGGAATAGAGCTGGAAGGGACCTTGAAGTAGTCCCAATCCCTACTCAAGCAGGAGACCTTATACCATTTGAGACAAGAGGCTACCCAGTCTTTTCTTTAAAACATCCCATGATTTTTGACGCCAAGCTCTTCCACTGATTAATTGTCCTGACCATTAGGAAGTTTCTCCTGAATTCCAGGTTCCTTCTCTCTTGAATAGTTTGCATCCATTCCTTCTTGTTTTTCCTTCTGGTGGTTTGGAAAATAAATTGACTCCCTCCTCTTTGTGACAGCCCCTCAAATACTGGAACACTGGTATCACGTTCCCCACTAGTACTTCTTTTCTGTAGACTAGCCAAACCCAAATCTTGCAACCGTTCTTCATTTTTTTAAATCTCCAGGCCTTTAATCACCTTCGTCGCTCTTCTCTGCACTTTTTTCAAAGTCTCAACATCTTTTTTGTAATGTGGTAACCAAAACAGGATGCAGGCACGTCACGATGTGAATAATTGCCAGTTGTGCATCTCTACTGTTTTCTAGATTTACTGTATTTCCTAATCAAGCAGACATGTGATATTTTCACTACGCATGTGTGCATTCCAGGAGTTTGTCTCCTCCTACTTCTCTTCTTCTTCGATGCCTCGCCCGAGGCAGACGTGAATCCATTAGCTGAGAAGATGTAGCTTATTAAGGGTTTATTCTTTTGTTATTTTTGTACTGAAATAAACATTTTGTTAATTAGAATTGAATCTCGGTTTTATTTTCTAAGTATGAATGACTTCAGGGAAGCAAGATTCTAAATCGCCTCTTGATAGGAAAATTCCTATCTGACAAGGCATATTCCAGGTGTGGCCTTACTAAGACTTTAAAAAGTGCTACTAATACTTCAGGTGATTTTGATTCTATGCCTCTGTTTATACAATCGTTCCACAATTGTTTATACCACGATTCCCCATTACGGACCGCCCAACTGCTCTACTCCTAACCATCTTGGGTGCCTTTTGTGTTCAGCGAGTTGTTAAAGCTTGTCTGATTGTCTCTTCCCTCCCTGCCCCCCTTTTAATTTAGGACGTTTTAATTGAAAAGTGTCTAACATCTGTGCCTGCTTCCTAACACCTGTGCTCAACAAGGCTGTTCTTCATCGGCGATTGTCCTGTCCTTTCTCCACGATAATGGCCAAACGGCACTTAGGTGGGCCTGTTTGAGCTATTTGCGACGCAGATGAGGCTCGGAGGGGGGATAATTAACGGAGAAGATTAAAAGGGATGCCAGATTTTTTCTTCTTCTTTTGCACCGTGTGCGTGAAAGAAGGGTTCGGTCCAGCGCTGAAATCTACTTACCTTCCCTACTGGTTCGGAAGTGCGCGCTTTGCGCGCGCTTGCTTTACGTTTTGCGTGTTTCACACGTGCCACCATCATACGTGCTTTTCCACTCTCTGCGCATGCGCAGAAGGCTTTGTGCATGCACAGAGGGTTAAAAAAAAAAGAAAATGGCGACATCCGGGCAGTTGGGCAGAGCCTCGCGCAGCCACCGCTACCAGTTCTCTGAACCACCAGCGGCCACCGCGACTGCTACGCCCGAACCAGGCCGAACCGGTAGCATTTCACCCAGCCCCAAAATGGCCAGATTTTTCTGGTTATGTGGAATTGCTGGGTTCTGAAAATTATTTTTATTGTAAAGCAAGATACAACAAATAGGGTTTGCATGAAAAGAAATACAGGTATTGCTCGACTTAACTACCACAACTGAGCCCAAAATGTCGGTTGTTAAGTGGAGACGTTTGTGAAGCGAGTTTGGGTCCATTTCACAACCTTTTCTTACCCCCGTTGTTAAGTGAATCACTGTGGTTGATAAGTTAGTAACCCGGTTGTTAAGTGAATCCAGCTTCCCCATTGACTTTGCCTGTCAGAAAGTCTCACAAGGGGGAATTACGTGACCTTGAGACATAGTGACGGTCATAAGTACAAACCAGTTGTCAAGCCTCTGAAATTTGATCGTATGATCATAGAGGAAAATTGCGAAAAGCAGTCCTTTTTTTTAAAAAAAAACAATTTTTTTATTAGATGATAGAATAAAGTACCAAAATATGAAAGCAAATATAATAGGACACAATGGGGAGGAAAAAGGGAAAGAAAAGTGAGGAGGGGAAGAAGAAGAGAAAGAAAAACTTGACTTTCAACTCTCTCTGTTGCAGTAGAATAAAGCATTAACATCAAACCTCAACTTTTTACTTTTCCAAAATAATATAAGCTAGCCATTTCTATTTTTTTAAAAAGCAGCCTTGAATCACTTTTTTTCAATGCCGTTAGAACTTGAACGGTCAGTAAATGAATTGTTGTAAGTCGAGGATGTATAACAATTGCTGGGATTCTTTCCTGATAATGGAATCGGGTTTTGCAATAGTTTTATCAAAACATACATTCTTGAACCCTTCCTTGTGCCCAATTCCACTTCTAGAGTTTTCTTTAAAAAAAAACAAAAACTGGCTACCATCACTGATAAGCTCACGAATGAATTTATGGAAGGGAGAGAGAGAGAGATTGATTCTGGCTTTCCAGGGACGAGGAAATTAGGTCTGGATCTTGCAAAAGAGCCAGGAAAAACTTGGGGGATCCCAGGATGTCTGACAAGGAAGGGATTCAGTTCCCTCAATTCTTTTGCTGGCTTCCTTACCAGAACATCAAGTGGAGGAAGAAACGAGCTGCGTCAGATGGAAGTGTGATGATCCTTAGTCCCAGCAGAGTCGACGCGTTAATTGTCTGCTGTGATAGTGTGGTAAGCCCGTAGAACTCAAGGCTTTTAGTAAATTAAAGTCTCGCTCCCTGGTGTGTGTCTCAATACGGATCCATAAATACAACTCGGTCCCCTGACTGATGCGGCCAGGCCAGGCCACGTGGCCTCCTTCCTCTGAGCTTTAGCTAAAGTGACTTCTCTATGATGACAATCTTGTCATCTGGGAGACGTGGAGGACCTGAGGCCACCAACCAGGATGGCTCTTGATGAACATCTGGAGATGTTCTGTAGGAAAAAGCGGTAGGATTTTCTGGCCAACCCATCATCTCCCCCCCCCAAAAAAGGTTGCAGAGTTTGAGAAGGTGAGGTGATAGACAACTAAAATATGTGGAACTCTTTAGTGGGGAGAAAAAATTGAGGGGGTTACCTTACCTATGAGGACAAATAGTTGTTCTGACCCAGCTCCCGACAAACCCTCAAAGATTCCCGGTTTGCTCCCGACAAACCCTCAAAGATTCCTTTATTAGGAGCGCCAGCAGCACCAGCAAAAAGTTTCTCTCTCACCACTGGCTAACAGATCTGTCTGGTAGGGAGATGAATAGTTGTCTGCCACATCTATTCATCTCCACCCCCTGCCTTTTATCCCCAGAGCTAGGGTGGGGCTTCGCTAGCAGTGGTGGCTCTTCTGTCCCAAGGACCGGCCCATAGATTTCCACTGCTCTCCTCTCCTCTTTCTCCTGCGCATCCGTGCATCAGGCACTGGACCCAGCTGTTCCTCCTCTTCCTCATCAGCCACCTCCGAACCTGGGGGTTGTTGACTCTCCATCTGAGGACTGACGGATGGCCCAGGCTCCGCCTCTGTCTCTCTGTCTCTGTCTCTCTCTCTCTTTCTCTCTCTCTCTGACAGCTCCATTCCCTCTTCCCCCTCGGAGCTCTCAAGTTGCCTTGATGCTAACCCTGACTCCCATGCCTCCTCCTCATCTGATTCGGCTGCTGGAGGGGGCGATGGCTGACAGGCCACAACAGTAGTCCTCGACATAACCATTCGTTCAGTGATCATTCAAGGTTACAACGGCATTGAAAAAAGTGACTTCTGACCGTTTTTCACACTTACAACCACTTGCCGCGGTCACATGATCAAAATTTAGAAGCTTGGCAACTGGCATGTACTTATGATGGTTGCAATGTCCTGGAGTCCTGTGGTCTCCTTTTGTGACCTTCTGACCAGCAAAGTCAATGAGGAAGCCAAATTCATTTAACAACCGTGCTTTTAACTCAGCAGCAGCAGGGATTTCCTTAACAACGGGGGAAAGAAAGGTCGTAAAACAGGGGAAAACTCACTTAATGATGGCCTCACTTAGCAGCAGAAATTCTGGGCTCCATTGTGGCCATAAGTTGAGAACCACCTGTATTATGAGAGCCATGGTGGCGCAGTGGTTAGAGTGCAGTACTGCAGGCTACTTCTGCTGACTGCCGGCTGCCTGCAATTTGGCAGTTCGAATCTCACCAGGCTCAAGGTTGACTCAGCCTTCCGTCCTTCCAAGGTGGGTAAAATGAGGACCCAGATTGTTGGGCGCAAGAGGCAAACTCTGTAAACCGCTTAGAGAGGGCTGTAAAGCACTGTGAAGTGGTATATAAGTGCTATTGCTAGTCCCTCCCTCCCTCCCTCCCTCCCTCCCTCCCTCCCTCCCTCCCTTCCTTCCTTCCTTCCTTCCTTCCTTCCTTCCTTCCCAGAGGTTAGAATGCAGTATTGCAGGTTTACTCTGCCCATTGCCAGCAGTTCGATCCTGACTGGCTCAAGGTTGACTCAGCCTTCCATCCTTCCGAGGTGGGTAAAATGAGGACCCAGATTGTTGGAGGCAATAGGCTGACTCTGTAAACCACTTAGAGAGGGCTGTAATGCACTGTGAAGCGGTGCAAAAGTCTAAATGCTATTGCTATTCCTATTCTGTAGAACGCATCAATGGAGAAACAACAGCTTTGGAAAGATTTCCAGCAGGACATGATCTCAAGAAGAAGGAGATCACACCCTTTTCCCCATCGCCACGATCTTGATACACATCAGGGACCGGCGTGTGTGTGTGTTTTTCTAAGTGTATTTCCTTGTTAAAGCATATGCATAACTGAGCATGTTGTTTGACCTTTAGTTATGCCTCTTCCTCTCCCTTGCTAAGTCTGTGTGAATCTCCATTCAGAAGCTTCTCCCAGAATAGAGCACAGCTACCAGCTCACCAGCTGGGCATCTCAGCTGCTAATCGAGGCATTGGGGCCATGGCAAAGCTGGAGAACACCATCTGCCTTCATGTGGGGGTTGGGGGGAGAACCTAAGAGGTATTTTCTTGTTGCTCTGATACAGTTGGCAAACAAGCACATCAATCACCTCCCCAGTAGTTCCACCTTGTCCTCAAGAAAGGAACCTAGCAGGGCTACCTCCTGCTCTAATTACTCTTAATTGCCATTTTCACGCTCGTGAACCCCCCTCTCCCCATCCCCCAATGAGCCAGGGAAGGAAGTTTAAGCGGGGGAATTATTCTTAGAAGATCTCATGCTGCTCCGAACCTTCATGCAACGTGGCCACGCCCTCCGCGGATTGAAGAAAAGCACCGCCTTCTCTTGCCAATCATTTCACGCTTTGGCAGAAATGGTGTCTCCACAGCACAACATCTCAGGAGTTGCTGCATGAGGAGAAAGTCTCTCCCTCTAAACACCAGGTGAGGAGAGTCCAACCTTGGCAACTTTAAGACTTGTGGACTTCAACACCCAGCACAGCTGGTTGGGGAATGCTGGGCGTTGATTGATGATTGATTGAATTCTGAATTCTGATTGAATCAGGTGATTGATTCTGATTGAATTCTGGTAATTGAAGTCCACAAGTCTTAAAGTTGCCAAGGTTGGACTGCAATTGGAGGTTCTTCAGAAGTGCAGGAGATCAAGTTGTAGAGCCAAATGTAGCAGGGCTGAATTCTCAACCAATCAACTGGGGTCTTTCACTGACGCCAATTATAAAGCCAAAGTCCACCGGGTTTCACTTGGAGCTTTCCATGGTCCTGATACTCTTAATTTGGTTCTGGGCCTTTCCTGGAGCATTACTACTTCTTGTGTACTTGAAGCTGTCCAGAATGTGCCTTTCTACCCATAAGCCCCACTTGGAGCCAACTTTTATGAGACACAAAGTTGAGTCCAGAAAAATACTTTTATGGAAAGCAAACAAAGATTGATAATACTGCAATGACAGGAGAATGTGATGGAAATCAAAGGAAACATCTCCTCCAAGTGAAGCTCAACTAACTTCACAGAGACATCCACAGAGTGTGTCTCAAAGCAATTGCTTGGCAATTGATTTGTGGATTTATCCCTGAACCCTCCAGTTCCATCTGCAGTCTTGAGTTCCTCACTGAAGTTCTAACTGGACCTGGCCTTGAGCCCAGACAGAACTGGCCAGATACTGCCACCTGTTGAGACTTCATACATACTATGAGCTAAGACTTCTATATATTTTGTTTGAGTGTTGCAACTAGGCAATTCGGCAACGGGAATATTATGGTGTTATTCATCCCAGCTTTGGGAATTGTGTTCTTTAGAAGCAAACATACTGTATACCCTGGTTTTTCATTTACATCACTCGCAAAATATAGTGCCAGAGATCAAAACAGCCAGCCAACATTAAAGCATTAAATGCTAAGAGGGCAAGTGCTTTGTGCACACAGGATCTGAATTATCGTGGGAATCCTGAAAAGTAAGATTGGATATCTCTCTCTCTTTTTTTTACCCCTATCAAAGATCAAGGATGGGCTGATGGAACAGATCTAAGCAAGCCCCTTAGTCAATTTGTGATTGATGGAAAGAGATTTCATTTCGGGTTATCCCAACAGTCCCCCAACCAGACATAAAAATAAACTATGCAGCCTTTACAATCTAAATCATTCATGAATAAATAATAATCCCCTAGTCCCAGAGCCATAATCTATATTTAATTAAGCAGATGTCTAAAGAGTCGAAACTGGGGAGGGGGAGTGACGATCTCCAAGAAACTCAGCCATGGAACCAGAGTGGGTCTAGAAACGGCTAGAATTAATATGACTAAATGATTCAGGACATTTTCATAATCGCCGAGAATCCCTCAAAACCTATTAGGACCCCCGTCCCCCTTTTGCTCAATTAATAGACTCAATTAATTCACGTCTACACAGATGTTATTAATATGGCGACTGTAGGAGACCAAACTTGTTTGAATCTCAAACCATTAAGTTCCATTATTTATATTAATACGCCAGCGCAAAAGCTTCCACTTGTAACTCAATTGCCCATCCTCTACATCATCGTCGTTGTATCCTGAAATATCCAGAGTGAGGGTAGTTCTGTATTAAAAAGCATCTCGTCGAGAAAAGGGCTTGCCAAAAGTAAATTAAAAAATGACTCACCCCCACCCCAGTAGAACAAAACAAAAGGAGCTGTGATTGGTTTTCCTTCCTTTATGTCCATTTTTCATTCCTTTCTGTCCAGCTAGATGGTCATCCATCATTTTATGCTTTGTTTACAATGTAAGATCCTATGCAGACCAATTGTACAACTCTGAAAATATAAATGATTAGAGAGGGAGGGGGAAGCTATCTCAAAGATAAAATCCCCCCTCTCTTTTTTTGCACATCAAGGGCCCTGGATTGAATGCCTAATCTGGAAAATAATATTGCTGAATGTGGTGGAATGTAGTCTGGATTCCCAGTAGGAAGGCTGCATTCTAGAGGAGCAAGAGACAACACAGCTTGGAGAGTTTGTGTGAGAGAAAGTGGATGGAGACAGCTCCTCCTCAATGGTTCCCAGAATAGGTTTCTATGAGGCAAGTTTGCCTACTTTAGTCTGGCAAGATTTCTGTCTGTAGGTGGAGAACAGTAAAGGAAGATGCATAGAAGAACTTAGCATGTCTTTCTTGGTTCTTGGAACTAACACTAAAAACTAGACAGTCACGACTGCTCAGTCCCTACAAGGTTGGAGCTGATACACCAGCCTTCTTGTTCATTTTAAGGCAATGTTTTCTAGCCATTCCTCGATTGCCTGAATAGATTTATGCTCCTTGGAATCAGCCAGGCATGTGGTTAGATAGACAGCAAAGCCACCTTAGATGGAAGACCCTCCACTCCAAATGTCAAGTGTTGATTGATTATGGCGACTGTGTTTCCCTGAAAATAAGCCCTCCCCTGAAAATAAGCCCTCTCCCCAAAATACCATTTCCTCTGGTTAAGGTTAGGGAGACGGAGCTGGAAATCAGGTAAGACGGCAAGAGGAGCCCCGTCTTGCTCCACGTGCCCCAAAATAATAAGACCTCCCCAAAAATAAGGCCAAGCACTTATTTCGGGGTTCAAAAAAATATAAGACAGGGTCTTATTTTCAGGGAAACACGGTAGCTATAAAGGAGGGGATTAAACCACATGCCCATCAAATGCCCTACGTGCCAGCACCTGCAAGAGAAGACCCACCGATTGAGATCTCTTAGTCCTGTGCCAGGGAAGAGCTAGGATTTTTTTTTTGCTCCTAACAGAGACATTCTGCCTTACCCATAGTCCACACCCAGACCTGCTCTCAGACCAGTGGCGTACACGATAAGGACGTTCCCTGCTCTCCGTAAAACAACACTAATTGCAATTAAAGTGAAGAATAGCGTTTCATGAGCAATGAGGTATGTTTGCTTTCTTTTCTTTGCTTTTTTTTAACAGACAAAAACAACAACTCTGTTCTTTCTCTCTGAAAATACCCCTATCTCGCTACGGCAAATGGCTGATGGAATATGTCACAGTGTGAAGTTGTGGTGTGGGTGGAAATTCAAGTTCGTTCTGCGACTAACAATTGCTAAGGCTAAAGGTGATTGGAGTGGTGTGTGTGTGTGTGTGTGTGAATCAATTTAGGCTCTTCTTTCCCCTCTGGTTATGAAAGACAAGGAGCATGTTGAAGAATTCCCTGAAACTAGTTTTTCTGCTTCCTGCAAGTATTTCTCTCTCTCTATTCAAGAAGGACCTCCAGATAAGCAGGGATTAACACCAGACAAACAATCAAGTAGAAAACAATACCCCAATCAAAAAACCACCAAGGAGAAAAGCAACTCCCATCAACACTGGCCAGTTAAGCTACTGTATAGGGAGCAAACCTTTTTCCTCCCTAAAAGGAATTATAAGGCCCACTTAATAACAGGCATCCTGTAATGTATAAGCCAAATCCTGGATCGTTATTAACACTGATAGAGAAACAGAGAGAGAAATGAATGTTTCTTTGGACTCCTCCTCCCCTAAAGCTTGAAATGATGAAATTGCATCTTAACCTCAGAGCCTAAGGCAAGCAATCCACAAGTCCATGAACGTAAGGGGAAATACATCCAATAATATTCTCTTCCACTCAGGTTATCCACCAGAATCTGATGTCCCTGTCACCAGAAGAACTCAAAAGTAGCCTGGTCTTTTCTTTAAGATTGTTTATCACCCCGGGTGGTTGACAGGCAATAAGAACATGGATGGAGCTTTGCAACACCAAAGAAGGTCTTGAGATGGAAACCACCCAGCTTGAATTGAAAAAGAAGAAAAATGTGGTATTGTTAGAGAGAAATGAGGACTCAGAAATTAAAGGAAGCTTAAAAATCCATGGTTGGACATGATGGTCTCCTCTGCATCTTTGAGGGCTATTGAATCATTTTGTTAGGACTATGCCCTTCTGAATATCTCATTAAATTGGTCACAGTGGAAGGCAATTTCAGTTACATTTAGCGAAAGCTTCTTCCCAAGAGTCCTTGATGACCCCTTTCAACATCCCAGGATCAACAAAGACTATGGAACAAGAGGTCCTTCTACTTTCAAACTCTGTGGAGACATCTGCATGGGGCACCAAACACACATGGCTTGTGCGTAAACAGGGTTTGTTGAGCAAGGCGCAATTGACCCAGGTTGTACATCAACCATGGTGGTACATCAATCCACAATGACTGGGTTGCCATGACCGGTCAAACCCCAACTGTAACCAACAATGAGGCTGTGCTATTGCCAGGATTTTGTGGATGAGTTTTATGGTAGGGATCTTGTCCTCGGATCTCCGTATCTTCCACTAGCACTAGCAATAGCACTTAGACTTATATACCGCTTCATAGTGCTTTACAGCCCTCTCTAAGCGGTTTACAGAGTTCAGCATATTGCCCCCAACAATCTGGGTCCTCATTTTACCCACCTCGGAAGGATGGAAGGCTGAATCAACCTTGAGCCGGTGAGATTTGAACAGCTGAACTGCTGAACTAGCAATCAGCTGAAGGTTGCAGTGCTGCTTTTAACCACTGCACCACCTCGGCTCTTCACCACAAAACCCAGACCCTTCACCACCAAACGGAAGCCATTCTTTTGTATTAATTTACAATGTTGTGTTTCCTTTTACCTAACAGAGCCCTAACATGTTCCTTGCTGTTAAAGACACACATCAACCACTACCAAACCTTGGGAATTTCTTAATAGCTTTGAGCTAAACTTGAAAAAGAACGAGGAACATCCAACTTCCTGCCTCTTCTCTCGCCTCCGATCTCCATTTCCTTGCCGCCGTGCTGCTCCACTCCACTTGTCCTCTGTGAATCCGCGTCTCCGTTCCTGAGGCTGCGTTTCCTCCATATTCACTGACCCACTTTAAACCGTCAGATTCACAGCCGAGCAGTTCGCTGGCAGGGAAAAGATGGATTTCCAGGATAAAAAAATTCTTGTGCCGAGCAAGAGAGGAGCCAGGGGTAGACGAATGAGATGAAATGGAGTGCAGGTGTCTGACATGCAGGCGTGCGCTCACAAACACACATAGGGAGACAAGAAGACACGGAAGGAGATTGACATCAAAAGAGAACAAAGGAGCTGTGAGAAAGAAGCCCTCAAAGGCCGGGCAGACAATGCTGCAGGAGTTGGGGTGATGCTGGCACATTGGCAGACAAAGGCGATGTGGGGAGGGAAGCACAGCTGGTACAAAGGAGAGACGCTCCGTTCAGGGAGCATGGACATCTTGCTGCAGCTGCAGAAGCACACTGAATGCAAATTTCATCCACAAGGGCCATTTTCGCAACCACCCTTTTGTAGGAACTTTTCTCCGAGATTCCATCAGCCCGTCTGTCTCACCAAGTCACACCCTTCTCCGCTCTGCTGGTCTACGCAGGTGAGCTCAAGACTCCATGGTCCCTGTTCCTCAAGTGGAGGGAGATGCCAGCATGGGTGGCCCACACCGAAGGGCATTTGCTCCGTTCTCCCTTTGCCAAGTTCTTGGTCTCTGCCTTGGATGAAGGAAGAATCTGGCAAGACTCGATGCTCAGAAGGTTTGGCTTGGTTGGAGTTGGGATTGGGGTCTCTCTGCTTTTCCTGATAGCCCCAGGGGACCATGTGGGACTTTGTCTGCTGCTTCTCATCCCACTTAGATGGTTGAATCCCAGGAAAAGCCGGCCTCCTTGAAACTGAAACTCTAAGGCCAGGTTGGAGATGATCATCAGCCATGAATATCTCAGGGGTTCCTCTCTCCAACAGTTGCAGAACTAGACCAGGAAAAGGTAGGGCCAGAGCAAGGTATGCCACATTTCTGTGAGATGGACAGCATATATAAAAATGATAAGCAGAGATATAGGTAGATAGGCAGGGGAGGGAGGGAGGGAGGAAGGAAGGAAGGAAAGGAGGGAGGGAGGGGCAGGGAGAGGATGGGAGGATGGGAGTGAGTAGTGAGTGAGTGAGGGAGGGAGGGAGGGAGGGAGGGAGGGAGGGAGGGAGGAAGGAAGGAAGGAAGGAAGGAAGGAAGGAAGGAAGGAAGGAAGGAAGGAAGGAAGTTGAGACAGATATTGCAGATAATGAAGTCAGATTGCTGGATTCTCTTATCTTTTGATCTATATTCGGAAAAGCAACAGGATGTTCACAATAGCACACAACCCCTTAAAACTGCCATTGTTGTTGGGCTGAGGGGCATGTTACAAAATAAAATGAAATCAAGGTATAAAACAGGTGGCATCTGAGCCAAACCAACTTGGGTTTGAATCTCAAACTAAATCCCTTGAATCTCATTGGTAGACATGTTCTCCGTGCATTTAACATTTTTCTCCTCCAGAATGTAGACCATACGATAAGAAAAGAAGAAAAAAATCAAAAATGGCATGAAAAGTTCTCTTCAAATTCCTCCGTAAACTCAGAGCATACTAAAACTTCCTCTCAACAGCCATTGCTGTGCGTTGGATGCTCCGTCACTTCTTAATTTTGTTGATGAAACATCTCCAAGACAGTCTCTGTGGTGCAAAACTGATATTTTCACAACTCACGGTTAGAAAAGAAAGAATCTTATTGGTTTGGAAAGGATTTTGACTTGGAAGCGGCACGCTTCGTTCCGAGTTTCCACCTGGAAGACTAAACAGAAATAAGCAAAACAACGTTCTTTGTTAAATGTGTTTTTTTATTCCGTCTCCTGGAATGCCGAAGGAATTAAACATTCAGAGCTCCAGGCGTCCAGATTGCGAGCCAAGGCAAGCCGATTTCCATGCCTGAGGAAATCACATTCACTGGCATCGTGGTTTCCCTGCTGCCTTTAGCCATGTCTCATAATTCGGTGGGGTGGAGCAACTTGTAAACAGGGAGAAAAAGAGGCAGAACTTCACGCGCCCTTTTGACTGGATGTGGATGTTGGTTAGGTTCTTGCTGGGTGAAACCCACCTGTTGGCTATCCCAAAGGTGCTTTTTCAGGAGGCAACTGGACTTTCTTGTTTTTCCTTTTGAAGACATTTCACTTCTCATCCAAGAAGCTTCTTCAGCTCTGACTGGATGGTGGGGGAATGGAAGGATTTATACTCCTTGCAGACAGCTGGTCATTTGCATCCTTTTAGCAGGTCGTTGAAGCACTTAGAGGTTTATCTGTGTCCTCAGCAGAGGTGGGTTCTTCCCGGTTCACCCGTTCTATAGTAAGCTGGTGGTGATGTCACAGAGCCGGTTCTGTTAGTGCCGGTCTGTGGACGCCGCCATCTTTTTTTTAAAAAAAAATTTTTTTCGAAAAGAAAATTTTTTTTGAAAAAAAAATATTTGGAGGGGAATTTTTTGGTGGTTTTTGCTTCTGTGTATGTGCAGAAGCCGAGTTTTCGGCACTGCGCACGCGCTGCCATCTTGTTTTTGGCTTTTTTTGCTATTTTTTGCTTGTTTTTCGGCACTGCACATGTGTGCGCATGCACGCGAAGCATGCGCAGCTATGCTGCATGGGAGGAAGCGAACCGGCGGCGAGGTAAGTTAGAACCCACCCCTGGTCCTCAGGGTCACCTGAGTGGTGCTACTGGTTCCTGTAGTCTACAATTTTTTTCCTCTGGAAATCCATTCCTACTCCCACACCATTGCAAAGGGTGTTCATCTCAAATTGTATAGCTAAAAGTCTGTAGAGATTCTCAGTCCTCCAGGTCATGGTTGTCCCAAAGGTGCTTTTTTTCAGGAGGCAACTGGACTTTCTTGATTTTTCCTTTTGAAGACGTTTCCATTCCCCACTATCCTGTCAGAGCTGAAGAAGCTTCTTGGATGAGAAGCGAAACGTCCTCAAAAGAAAAAAAAAAGAAAGTAAGTCCAGCTGCCTCCTGAAAAAGCACCTTTGGGACAATCATGACCTGGAGGACTGAGAACCTCTACAGACACCTGTTGGCTAGTTTCACAACTTAAGGCAAGGAAGAGCAGGTTGTGGGAACATCCCCACGAACATTTCCCAGGCTGCTGATCGTGGTCCAGGCAAACCATAACTTGACTATATGGGGGTCTCTTGGCCTTTCCCTCATCTGGATGGCAACTTGATAGAAACCAAGAGAAATTCCTCGGACACTTGACTCTGTTTCTGAGAATAACTCCAGAGCTATTTGAGAACACAGGCAGGCAGTTACCTTGGAGAGCACGAAGCAGAAGTGCACGCTGACCCAAAGGTCTAGCTGTTTCCCACCACTTCGCTTTGCAAGGGCCAAGGCAAAAATTGCGGCTCGGCTTATTACCTTTGTGCCAATTGCAAGAGACACCCAGCTGGTGGGGACAATTCAGTCCGGCCATGAAATAACCAGAGGCTGCTCAGAAGAAATGCTGCTGGCTGGGGAATTCGGGGAGTTGAAGTCCACCCATCTTAAAGCTGTCAAGGTTGAAAAACACTGGGGTGGACGGACAGACAGACATATAAATGATTGATAGAAATAGGAGAGGGAGGGAGGGAGAGAGAAGAGAGAGAGAGAGAAAAAGAGAGAGAGAAGAGAGGAGAGAGAGAGAGAGAGAGAGAGAGAGAGAGAGAGAGAGAGAGAGAGAGAGGAGAGAGAGAGAGAGAGAGAGAGAGAGAGAGAGAGAGAGAGAGAGAGAGAGAGAGATGATAGAAAAATCAGACTGCTAGACTCTCTATCTTTGGATTTACATTTGGAAAAGCCCCTGAATGTTCACAAAAGACATACAATCCCTTAAAAATGATGATAGATAGATAGATGATAGATAGATAGATAGATAGATAGATAGATAGATAGATAGATAGATAGATAGATAGATAGATAGATAGTAGATAGATAGATAGATAGATAGATAGATAGATAGATAGATAGATAGATAGATAGATAGATAGACAGACAGATAATGTTGAAGATAGATAGATAGATAGATAGATAGATAGATAGATAGATGATAGATAGATAGACAGATAGATAGATAATAGATAGATAGATAGATAGATAATGTTGAAGATAGATAGATAGATAGATAGATAGATAGATAGATAGATAGATAGATAGATAGATAGATAGATAGATAATGATGAAGATAGACTATAGATAGATACTGTAGATAGATAGGAGAGAGAGAGAGAGAGAGAGAGAGAGAGAGAGAGAGAGAGAGAGAGAGAGAGAGAGAGAGAGAGAGAGAGAGAGAGAGAGAGAGAGAGAGAGAGAGAGAGAGAGAGAGAGATCAAAGTGCAAGCATGGGATAAAGCAATTTCCCTGCACCCCTAATATTCTACCCCCGTGTCTTAGACAGAAAACCTTAGAGTCAAAAAAGGCATTTTCCCTCTCCTCTTTATGTCCTCTCCTCGTCTGTGTAAACATACCAAGGAATGACTGCAAAAAAACCGGTGCTTTTAACAAGGCGCAGATTGACCTCCTTCTCAAGGAACGTGCATTAAACCCAGGAAAGGAGTATCATTAAATGCAAACAAGCAGTCCGCCTCCAAAGCGTGCTGCCTAACAGGCTGGGTTTGAAGAACAAATGAACTTAATGGAAACCATTGGAGGAGCTGTCTTTTTTCTGCGTGTCAAGCCATTTGGCATCGCTTCCGCACATCCTGGCTTGGCGTCCTCCCTAGAATTCGCAGCCCGTTCACAAACCTATCTAGCTACGATCCCAACGGCTTTGGCGGAGGTGTGTAATTTTCAGAAGTAAAAATCAGTTGGGTGAGAGGGGCTGGCAGTTGGTCTTTGGTTTTTTCCTGCAAAAAAAGGGAAGAAGTTGAGTAGTGGGTAGTGCAGGGGTCAGCAACCCGCGGCTCTGGAGCCGCATGTGGCTCTTTCATCCTTCTATTGCAGCTCCCTCTCGCCAGTTGGCACCACGATTTTGAGAGGATCCAGTTAGGGAGGGGAAAACCACAGTGTGCTAGGAGGAGACTCTATGGCAAGGGGTGGGTTATCTGGTCAGCTCCACAATTGATAGGGCTTTCGGTTAGGACAGGTAGAGGGAAAAGGAAGCTGTGCTAGGAGGAGACTCTATGGTGGGGGAACTGGACTTCCGGTCGGCTCCAGAATTGAACGGGGTGGGGGCCTTCCTGTTAGGACTTTTGTGGCTCTTTGAGTGTTTATTGGTTTGCCGACCCCCCTGGGGGTAGTGGAAGGTTTAGCAGGAAGCAAAAGAAGAAGAAAAGGAAAGAGGAAAGGAAAGGAAGAAAAGGAAGAGGGAAAGGGGAAAGGGGAAAGGAAAGGAAAGGAAAGGAAAGGAAAGGAAAGGAAAGGAAAGGAAGGAAAGGAAAGGAAAAAAGGGAAAGGAACCATTGCCCATTCTACCCTCAAGGAAGACCTAGAGAAGGGGTTTCATAAAATGTACAGATGCTAATGGGCTCCCCCAATAGTTACTTAAAAATAATGGTTGCTGTAATTTAAATGGAAAAGTAATCTCTTTTCCACAAGGGAGGGAGGGAATATTAGCAAAAGGGGGGGGTCACATGGGAGACAGAACAGCCCCTTTTCTGATCCTCTCTAGAAATGACCTCTAGAGCATTGTTTCTCAACTTTGCCCACTTTAAGATAGGTGGACTTCAACTCCCAGAATTCCCCGACCAGCTGTGTTGACTGGGGAATTCTGGGAGTTGGGGGTCCATCCATGCTCCCATCAATTCTGGGAGTTTGAAGTCCACCCATCTTAAAATTGCCAAGGTTGAGAAGAACTGCGCTAGAAAGTCTCCAGGTGTTTTCAATTTCAACAATTTCTACGAGCCTTGTAAGCCCACTGACAAAAATATTGTGGGAGTCCAAAACATCTGGGAGATACCAGGTTGCTAAAATGCCCCACCCCACCCCAAAGATAATACTTTGTTAGGGAGTCCACAGCTTCAATCAATGTGCCAGGAGGGGGTTGTTGTTGATGGGAGCGTGGTTTTCTCCTTGGTGCTTCCTTGATTAGGGTATTGTTTTCCAGTTGATTGTTTGTCTGGGGTTAATCCCTGTTTATCTGGAAGCTGTTCAAGGAGGTCTTTTTTTGAAAACAGATAGAAATATTTGCAGAAGGTATATGTCTCTATGAAGGAAGTTACCAAAAGTACAGTCCCCTGTCCTCTCACAGAGTCCTGCCCACTCAGAAAATTGTCCACTCCGCCAGATAAAATGGTAACTCTCCGATTTATGATCCTTCCTCAGGGGGAGGCTTCGCTTCCCGATTATCAGAGCTTTTTGTGAAGCTGAAAATAAATAAGTATCTTTGCTCGCCTTTATCTCTGGACGCCTTTTAATCTTCCTGATATGGTTTTTACGCTTTGCTTCTGACTCCCAGCAGGGTCATACAAGATCTCATTTTACCATCTGATATCAAGGATCGGATTAACCGAAAGCCAATGGTGGGTGTTAATCATCCAGCAAGAAGGGAGAGGGAAGGAAAGAGGAGGGAAATAAGGAGTGGGGACTTTGGCCAGATTCCTTCCGTATCTCAAGATTCAAGTGTCAGCTTTGGGTTCCGGGGGGTATCTGCTGGGGATGATGGTCCCAAAACTCAAGATGTCGACCCCAGAGGTGGAGGCTTTGATGCAGGGACTTTTTCCTGATGGCCCCTTGGTGCACCTTTTCTTCTAAGTCCTTCAAATAGGCTTTGTTGGTGTAATTAGTTGAATGCACCCAATAGTTGGATTGCATTGCATTGGATCGGACATTATTGCAGGTAATTTATTTCGGACATTTTATTTTTCAGTTGGTAAGTTTAAAAAAATGAGGACGACGTGGCTCAGTGGCTAAGAAGCTGAGCTTGTCGATCAGAAAGGTCGGCAGTTCAGCAGTTCGAATCCCTAGCACCGCGTAATGGAGTGAGCTCCCGTTACTTGTCCTAGCTTCTGCCAACCTAGCAGTTCGAAAGCACGTAAAAAATGCAAGTAGAAAAAATAGGGATCACCTTTGGTGGGAAGGTAACAGCATGCTGTGCGCCTTTGGCGTTTGAGTCATGCCGGCCACATGACCACGAGACGTTTTCAGACAGCGCTGGCTCTTAGGCTTTGAAACGGAGATAAGCACCGCCCCCTAGAGCCGGAAATGACTAGCATGCATGTGCAAGGGGAACCTTTACCTTTTTAAGTTTTAAAAAAGGTCCTCTATAGACGCTGAGGATTTATTCATGCAAGAGTTGACCCCCAACCTTGAGAGACCGAATTAACTAATTTTTGGAAGTTCCAGCGTTTCTCAACCTTGGCTACTTTAAGACGCGTAGACTTCAACTCCCAGAATCCCCCAGCCTGGGGAATTCTGGGAGTTGAAGTCCACACGTCTTAAAGTAGCCAAGGTTGAGAAACATTAGTTGGAAATAACAGGTACCCAATATTTACCTCTAGCTACCCATGAATAGAAATGGTGATCTGATGTTCGAATAGAGTCCAAAATGTTTCCTAATAGTCTTGGTTCGATTTTTGCCCTCGAGGGATTTTCAGGGACGAAAGAAAATTGTACAACTAATGAAATGACCAGTTCTCCCTGTTGGAAAATTCCCTGAACGTGGACTGGTTTGGTTTGCACTTTCTTCCTCTTTCTGCGGGAGCAGGACATCAGTCTTTCCCTGCGGAGCCAAGGGGGTGGGGGTCGGGTTGAGGCGGAAGCTGGACCACCCCATTCATCATAATTAACAAGGCTGCCAGGAGTGAAATGAATCCATTGCGTCTCTTTGCTCGCTCCTGTCCAGAAAGACAGATCCCAAAACCGCTTCACTTAATATCTGTCAAA